>PVJX010026582.1:0-25706 GCA_004027295.1 Dolichotis patagonum
TGAATAGTGTTTCCTTGATTCCTTATCTAATGTAACAAGCTGTCATTTCCCCAGCTGCTAGGGAAATCCTTATAGATAGTTGTGGAAATGAATTAAATCAATACAATAAGAAGCCTCCAGGAAAAGCTTCCTGAAGAGGCTGGGGAAGGGAGCAGGGCACACTCTTTTTTACTTTTCTTCCTATCTGATTAACTATAGCAGGCAAACAGTGACCTCTCCTCCTCCCTACAGGTGAAGGTCACATGCAGCTGCACCTGAAATGCCTTCCTGTTAGCAGAGCTCTGCCTGTGAGACGGAGCTGTGTGAACTCACACACATCAGGACCTCTCTGAGCATCAGCATTGTCCTCTGAAGGAAGAGCAGTACCCTGACAACTTTGGGCCATGTATTAAGTGAGCTCATAGTGGTGAGTCTCTTGGCATTGTGCAGTACTTAACAAATTGTAGTTATTTTATCATTATTATCACTGTCTTTATGAATCTGTAGCCTACATAATCAAAGAGCTGATTCTTCAAAATCTTTCACCATCAAAAATCCTGCCTATAGGTGGTAGGGATGGCCACCAAGTTTGCTTCTTTGTGAAGCAGAAGTCATACCACTTTTCTAGTGAATGACACAGCTATGTGACAAGGCAGGGGGCTAAGGTACTACCTTCACTATGCCAAGAAGGAGAGGGTAGAATCTGGAGTCCAGCCTCCCCAGGGGGTTTCCCAAGGCTAGGGGCAGGGAGAATACTGAGAAGGTTCAGGAAGGAGTTCAAGAAAGAGGCAGAAAAAAATTAACTTGATAAAAGCATTTAAAAACTCACTTGAAACAATAGGTAACTCTATATAAAAACCTCCCATCCATGATTTCTGTCAGGTGGGACTGCCTTTACTGTGTGCTTTCTCTAAGCTTCCTGGTAACCAGAAGCACCCATTCCATCCCATGTAAACTCGAATTAGGAGACTCAGGTTCTAGTCATTGGTTAGGCAATAACCCAACTTCTCAGGTGTTTTCACATCTAACAAAGGGGTAAGGGAGCAGGGAGCAGGGAGCAGGGAGCAGGGGGAAAGACAAGGTGGATTCTACAATTACCCCTAACTTAAACACACTGATGCTGGGACAGTCAGCAGGACACCCTTCCTCAAAATCCCTAGAGGATTCTTCTCTAGGGAGAGAATCCCTAGAGGATTCTTCTCTAGGGAGAAATTACAGCTTTTCTTCCTATAAAATCTCCTGTAGAACATGCCACAGACTTGAAGTCACAGCCTTGTCTCCTGCACATTCATCAGACACCAAACTTCCTAACCCCACTATTGTTACCAATATGAGTTGGCTGTGTTTTTCATTTACTCAGCAATCTCTCACACATTTGAAAGATGGGAAGTGTCTGTCTTCCATATGAGTTCATTTCTGTCTTGAGACACAAATTGCCCGATCAGCTTGCTCCTGAGCATACATGAAGAAAGATCAAAAGAGCAATATCAGGTTGTCAAGTCTACCAGTCTTGGAGAGAGTTTACCAATCCTCCTGTACCTCCTCTTGCCCACCAGTACACCCACTTCTCTGGATGTAATTAGCTTTCCATGACAATTACCTTTGTTTTGCAGGGAACGAATTCCTAGAAACACACAAAAGGCTGGCAAAGTCAAGGTCCCTGACCTTAAAGAGATTTCAAGCAGCTGAAGAGATGGATCAACTAGTATAATATACCACACTGCCCACACATATAAAATGAACCATGCAAGGGACCTTAAATACTCTGGGAGCTAAGACACAGAAAACCCTTGGGAAAGGGGTCTTCCCAGCATCCATGAAATCTGGATCGAGGTTCTAAAGGATGTGGGGGAAATAAGCCATGGGGGAGATGGAGAGCCAAGACAGCACCTGGGAAAGAGGCAGAGAATCAGATTTGGAGCTCTATTTTCTCGGGAGAAACAAAAAGCAGCTGCCATCTGCTCTCACCCAAAGGAGGTAGAATCTTTGTGCCAGAACGGAAGGCCAGAAAGGGCGCCCTGAAGGCGGTGGAAAACTGGGAGGGACTAAAATAAGAAGAACTCCTAGAAAACACAAACACAAAGCAAGAAGGAAAGAATTTGTGTCTGGTGAGACCTATACATCACTGTTCTCCTGGCTTCCCATACCTTTCCTTTTGTTTTGTTTTTTGTTACCTTGGATCAAGCTCACAACCTAGGGCTTGCCAGGAAGGTGCTTATGCCACTGAGCTAAATCTCAGGCCCCCCTCTGACCTTTTTTTATTCATGCTTATTTATGTCAAAGTCTTTAACATTCCCTGTGAATAAGAATGAAAAGCAAAACCCAGAAAACTTTCAAAGCCACCCCGTCTCAATAACAACTTCTAACTTTCTAGTCAGTCCTGCCAAAGAAGGCAAATAGAAATGCTTATATGTTCTCACACCCAAAACTGAGAAGCTAGCTCATATCCCAGTTTGAACACATTAAACATCCTGGGGGACATATAAATTCATAAGGTGTGGCCAACCTCCTCTTTTTCTCACATCAGCAATGATATGGCCACAGAGGACCTTGGAACTGGAGCCCTGAGAAGAATGAAATGCCAGTAAGTTCTCCCAAAATATTAACTCCTTCTAACATCACTCAGGAGTGCAGGTAGCAAGTCTCATCTGAAACTCCATTTCTAAGTTGTAGTCAAAAACAAGTCACAAACATCCAAGACACAAGGGCACAGAGAAAGTCAATATTTCTGATCCCAAGGAAAAAAATAGATAAGAGGAGTCACTGGTCCTTGGCAAAGCAGGATGTGGAGAACTGGACTGCCCCTGGTGTATCTTCAGGGATCTAGCGCAGCTACAACTGCTTGTGGCAAGAATTACTGAGAAAATCTGAGGCTGACATTTGGAAGCTATGTAAAGTTGATGAAGCTTTAATAAGAAAATATTTTTCATTAAAATTGGATGTCCTTGATGTCCCGTTTTGAGTTACTATAGTAAAATACCAAAGGCTGGGCTATATAATGAAAAGAGGTTTAGTTAGCTCACAGTTTGGGAAGCTAAAAGTTCATGATTGGGTGGCCCCATGAGTTTGGTCTCTGGTAAGGGCCTCTCTGGAAACATCACAACATGACAGAGAAGCAGAAAGGGAACCAGCTGTATATAGAAGGGGCCAAGCATACAGTGTGCCTCACTTTATAAACAGCATCTCTCAGGAGAACTAACTCAGTCTGCTAGACCAGCACTGACTCCTTCTGAAGACTGTTTCCTCATGACCTAACTCCCTTGCACTAAATTCTGCTTCTGAAAGGTTCTGCCACCTCAAATCATCATACTGGTGACCAAACAACCAGGATAGGAACCTTTGGGATCACACTCAAACTATACCTGAACCATAGTATTCCATGCCTGGACTCCAAGATACATGCCCTTACAATGCAAGAGAGAACCACCCCAATCCCAGTAGTCCCAAAGTCTTAAATCCTAGCAACACTCAAAAGTGTAAGTCCAAAATCTCATCTAAGACTCAAGGGAAACTCTTCTCAGCCATGTACCTATGAAATGAAAAGCAAGTCACATACTTGGAAGATACAATGGTACAGGGACAGGGCCAAAATTCCTATTCCCAAGGTAGGAATGGCTAAATAAGGAAGAATCACTGCCTCAAGAAAAGACCAAGTAGCAATAGGACAGGCACTAAATTTTAAAGTTCCAAGACCAGCATCCTGTGTACACAACAGCTGGAATAGGTCACCAAAGCCTCAGGCAGCTCTGCCTGCAGAGATATTGTCTGAGGTTGGAATTGCAAGCTAATCCTCTAGTAGTCCCAGACCAACAATGTATACTGCCAGTAACTCGAACTTTCTGGAGTCTAAAGAATAGTGGCTCCACTCTTAAGATTCTGCTAGACAATACAGCGGAGTATCTCTGCAGTGGCTCCAACCTCATGGTAGGCCCCTTTCTGATCTCCAAGGCTTTTCTCTGAAATTATAGTAGAAGCTACCATACTGCAAGCTTTGTTCTCTGCACACCTGCAACATCAGCATCATGTGTATGTCCAGGTCTGCCATTTTCTTCACTAGGAATGGTGGCATAAGTCATACATGGGCCCACTTGAAGCCTGGCTGCAGCCACCACAGACTGGCAAGGAGGGACTAGAATCTGAAGGCCACCCTATTCCCCTAACTCATGGAGAGTGCCCCAGGGCTCTTCCCTGAAACCACTGTGCCCAGGCCTCTTGGTATGAGATGGCAGAGGTGGCCTCATAGATTTACAAGATGCCCTCTGGGCTTTTGGCCAATTGTTATGCTGCAAAGTAGCTGCCTTCTTTCCAACTGCACTAATCTCTTTCATACCAGGTTGTACCTTTAGAAGCTGTTTCTTTATTCCTTCTTGGTTAGGCTGTGATGTTTCCAAGTTTTTCTGTTCCATTTACCTTTCTTTCAATTATAAATTCTACCTTTAGGTCAAACTATTGCTCCTGAATCCTACCATATCCAATTTAAATTGGCCAAGTAGTTTGCTCTATATTTTTGTTAGAAATTTCCTTTGTAAAATACGGTAAGGCATCACTTTTAAATTCACCTTTCCATAAAGCCCTAGGGCACAGACATAGTTCATTCAGGTGCTTGGCAATGGTATAACAAGGATGACCTTTACTCTGATTTCCAATGAATATTCTACATTCCCATCTGAAATTCCATTAGCATTCTGGTCATAACTATTTATCTAATCTGTAAGACATTTTAGCTCCTTTCCAGTCTCTTTATCTTCTGAGTCCTCACTAGAATCACTCATAATTCTCCATTTACAACATTTTAAGCTTTTCTATCTAGCTCCTCCAAAATCTTCCAACATCCGCTTTTTATGGTGTTTCATTGTCATGCAAATTTCACATTTCTAGGTATTGGGGGCATCAGCTATTAGCCTTCTCTCAGTACAAATTTTCTACATCAGTCCATGTTCTGTTGTTAAAATGAAATGCATGGATCTGAAGAGGTTTGTTTAGCTCATAGTTTTGGGAGAGTGAAAATGTAAGTGTGGGTGGCCTCATTAGCTTTGTTTCTGGCAATGGCTGTCCTGGCCACATCACGGCTACATTCAGAAGGGTCAGGCAAGTGGGTAATCTGAATTCATGATGGCCCCTCTCATAAGAACTGAGTCACTCTACGAGACAAGCATTAATTGCTTCCAAGGGTGCTGTTCACAAGGCCTAATTACACCTTGAGGGTAGACTGAGAGGTAAAATGGATCTTTAAAAATTAGGATTTTAAAAGTTAAGCTCTCTCTCTCTCCTGTTTCCTGTTTCTGTGAGTAGAAACTGATGCCCCCAGTCCTGGCTCGAAGGAAGATTCAACAGAACCAGACATTCTCCCTGTGGTGGGCCAAACCTAGCTGCACCACACATGCATATTTCCTGTTTTTGTTCTACTCCTCCTATAAATTGGAGCACTTTCATGTATTCAAGTGTGCTGAACTGGTTCTCCTCCCAATTTGGTCAAATTGGGAATGATCTCATTTTTCCCCCATGTTTATGAACTTTGATGGCTCATACTTTGATGGCCGGCAGGTGAACGAATTCAGATAGTTCAGGCCTCTGACCTGGCCCCTAAAATAACAGGCCTACAGACCCTTGGGGGATACACTCATGCTTACCCAAACCATAACATCCCTTCCCCTTCAACTCCAGAGTGTCAAGTGAAGCATCATCTCACACAGTGTCAAATATTCACTAACTTTGATAACACAACAAATATAGAAATTGAGACTAAGCTTTTAGAAATTCGAGTTCCTAAACGTATTTTGTGAAGCCTCAGAACAAAGACTTTATAACTACTAAAGATATCTTTACCTTTTGACCTGACAGAAATAAGAGGAGGACCTTGTGCAATATGTCCAGGAAATGAACCAGAACGCTGAGAGAGTTCACTGACAAAAAGGAGAATTTCACTTTCCAAATAAGCAGGCTGGGGTAGAAGCCCAAGAATCTAAGTGGATGTATGTCATTTCCCCTCTGACTTAATTGTGACTCCACAGAGATGAAACACACTTGCAGATGGTCTATCATTTAGAACAACAGAAATGGAAGCAATACTTTTCCTAACAAAACACAAATCCCACACAAGACACCCTGCTAGTTTAAGGTTCTATGTCAATAAAGAAGCATTGAGAACGTCTTAACAAACAAATCACTTATAGAGAAAAGGCAATTTGAAGTTCATCCTTTTGTCAACAAAATTGCTGTGTAATTTCTAAACTTCACACAGAGAAGCAATTAGCCAGCAGACACAATTGAGCCCCAGAGTACCTCTCTTTTCTAGGTCTTTAGGAGAAAATTTCACCCCCAGGCTCAGCCTCTAGCCACATCCAAATCACATCACATCTGGCACATAAATACAGACTGCTGCAGGAACCCTTGA
Source organism: Dolichotis patagonum (assembly GCA_004027295.1). Taxonomy (NCBI): domain Eukaryota; kingdom Metazoa; phylum Chordata; class Mammalia; order Rodentia; family Caviidae; genus Dolichotis; species Dolichotis patagonum. Next base: position 6,374 of record PVJX010026582.1, read on the forward strand.
CTGTCTGTTGTAGTGGCACTCAATGTCCAGAAGCGAAGAGACAGTTCGAATGTCTGACTTCTGGAGGACAGGTACTGTGCCCAGTCCTTCCACACATTCCTCACCAAAACGCAGAAGCATGTTTTCTAGCTGCAGTTAAGGAAAGAGCAGAATCCAGTTGAGTTCAGCTTCAAGTAGGGTTTCATCTTGAAAATAGGAAATAACTCTCAAATGTTCCACAGTCCCCAAGCTGGGAGAAGAAGGGGGTCATGGCACAAACAGAATAACCAGATTTCTTACAGGAAAATCTCCTTGTTCCTCTGGGTTATTAAGCAAGGGTTTTTGACAAGATGCAACTTGATTCTCCTGAGACTCTCAAGCACTTGTAGTCATGAGGCGTTTTTTCTTTCTTATAGTTCTGTCTGGTTAGGTTTCAAATTCATCTAACCACCTCCTTTTCTGCCCCCATATCCTTACATACTAATCTAGCCATGTAACTGAGCTGATAACAGGAATATAGACAAATACAATGTAATTGGGACCACAAGTTCCTCTGTATTGCTACTCATCTGTGCTAAATGGCGAAGAAGCAAAGGAGAACTGGGGACACAAGGGAAGTTACAGGGAAGCTGGCTAAACAGGGTGCAAAGATGTGACACATCACTTGTTTTCTGTGTGAGCTTTGGGACTCTACATTCACACTTGGCAGTTTGCAGTACATTTCTTTCATGTTTCCAAAGACCACCTTCTCTCTACCCTGTCCCATCCTTCCCCCAACATTAATTAAATACTTGGTAGTGGTGAGACACAGTAGTACGTGCTGGGAAAAAAAAGACTCTAGCAACATGTTGCCAAGTCAGGATAAAAAGACAATCTCAAGAATTATACCAAACAAACAAACAAACAAACAAAAATACCTGCCTCCCGATATGTAAGTGTCTACTGAGTTATTTGTCTGTGCCGGAAGTACAAGTCGTTGGGGCCGAATGGTAAGCCAAAAATAAAAAGTCCCAAGTCCAAGTTGCTCATAAGTGGAGGAGAGTTGAGGAGAGGAGGAAAGGGGGAAAAGGGGAAAGTGAGGGGATGATTAGGGGAAGCTGAGACACAATTTTTCATAACAGCATCAGTTCCTGACAGGTACGTACCCTGGGCTTTATGTGGGGAAGGCGCGAACCATATGCCCACATTTCAGCTTTGATTTCTGGGTGAGGATGAATAAGAAAACAGTTCCTGGGGTGGCTACATTTAGTTTCAATGTTCCTCTTAGCTCACAGGCTTTCTGCACCTTCCCTGCCTCAGCAGTCAAGTTTCCTCGCCATCAGTCTGCTGGAGTGTTGCAGGTTGGTCTTCTACATGGAGAGTGCTTTCATGAAGGGACCTTGAATTGCTCATGTCTGTCCCTCCCAAAGTCAGAAATGAAGTTTGGCACCAATGTATAATAAGCTGAATAGAGAATTGAAGTTTGATAGCCCCTGTGTCCTAGAAAATCTCCACATATGGGAACCCATGTGTTCTTACAGATTCTTTATACTATTTACTCATGAAAATACTCCATCCACCAAGACAAAAATGAACTCCAAAATGCTAAATCACGTCAGCTCCTACAAACAACATAAACTTGCATTTTCATTATTTTCCTGTTAAGCACCTTAGCAGAACCCACAGACTTTCCCGGTATGGCCTTTGTGCATTTCTCCAGCCCTGTCTTTCCTCCTGACCCAGCCAACTGCTTGCCAGTCCATAAGTACCTACTGAGTCATTTCTCTGTGCCATCAGGCAAGCTGCTGGGGCTAAGTGGTGAACCAAAACTAAACATACTTCCAACTCCAAGTTGTTCACAGTTTACTTGGGAAAGGAGAGGAGGGGAGGGGAGGAGAAAGAGAAAGAAGGGAGAGGAAGACAGAGATTAAATAATATTATAAATATAAAATTAAATTACAACTTTAATGAATATCAAGAAAAAAATGTACATGGTGTTACTGAGATGCACAGCAAGGGAACCTGGTTTGGCTTAAGACACCAGGAGTGAGGATGTGATCTGGGAGCTCAGATCGAAAGCATGAGGAGGATTTCACTACAGGAGTGTGATGGGAAGGGCTGCATCCAAGACTTCCTCCACGTCTGAGTCTCTGTCCACATTGTGCACTTTGATGCAAGCCACTTACTCCTGACTCATGAAACTTACTCACTACCTCCTCAGGAGATTCTTCCTCTCAGCCATGCGCTTCCACTGTGTGTACAGGGTGTTCCGTATGTGCCTTCTCCTCCTTTGCTACTCAATTCAGGGACCTGTTCCTATCTCCATCTGAACTGGGAGTTCCCTAAGGACAGACTCTTAATCTAGTAGACTTTTACATGCCCAGTGCCTAGAGAGAGACAACCATCTAGCACATCTATGCTGAATGGGAGAAGAGATACTTGACCAGATAGATGGATGACTACAATGCTGGCCATTCCCAAGAGCCCTCCTGCCTCTTTCAGACATGCGCACTTACACACATCAGTGGCTGGGCAGGCAGCAGCCTTTCTCAATTTAGCATCACGATCCTGTTCTCTTCTTGCCTGCCTAGGCTTCCAGCAGCATAAGCAGAATCTCAGAAGATTAATAGGAGAAGTATGTGATATTACCCTAAGTGCACAGCATAGCAGGGAGCACACAGTAGACACTGATGTGGTGTGGTTATTCACTAGGTGACTAAAGGAAGGCAGGGTCTTCCTTAGATGCCACGAGATTCTGAACAAACAAACAAAAAATTCAACAGTGTACCAGCAGCCACATGGCAAGAACTCTGGTGCTCTAGCCATTAATTTTTCATTTTCAAATTTTTCTTGAGCCTCTACCATATTTCAGGCTCCATTCGAGAAACTCAGCAGGAAATAAGACAGACCAGGTCCTGTTGCCATGGAGTATACAGTCTTGATCAGCAAGAGAAATAAAAATGATTTCAGATATAGGCCATTGATATGAAGAAGGCAGAGCAATAAGCCACAAAGGAACTGAGGGAAAGCCAGCCCTGCAGTGCAGTGCTCAGAAAGGGCCATCAAGGTTATGACCTTTCAGATGATTCTAGATTGATGAGAAGGTGTTGGCCATGGCAAGTTCAAAAGGAATACATTTAAGCAGAGGGAATGGTATACTCAAAAACCCTGATGTGAGGCGAGCATGGTGTGTTAGAGGCAGACAAGTACATGAAGTGGATTAGAGCAGAGTGATAAGAGAGAGAAATGTGGGAACATATGACAAAACAGAGGTCAAATCATAGGGGAACAGGCCAGGGTATCATGCTGCAGGTGACGAGAAAATGCTGGGTGGTTTCAGCTGGCCACTACTCAGTCAGCACCTCCTTTGTGAAGAACAAAGCCTACAAGCAAATGCTAAAGGAAACCAAACAGGAAGCCACACAATGGCCTAGGTGCTTGAATAAAGTAGCCTGCACCAGTGTTAAGGAACCGTGGGAAACATTCTGATCGGGATATATAGTCTAGAGACAAAGAAAACAAGATTTGCTAATCGAATGGTTAAATGGGATGAGATAGAAAGAGTCAAAGTAACTCTAAGGTTTCTGCCCTGAGTTACTGAGTGGAGTGTAGAGCAGATTTGGCGAGGCACTAGAAGCTGAGGACAACCAGGAACTCTGTTTTTGCCACACTGAGTATAAGTTGACAACCAGCAAATAGGATGAGCGGGGCACTCAGCCACTCTACTCAAACACCACCTTATCCCTCTCCACTGTGATTAAACCAGGAAGTACAATTCTTTACAGATTGATCGGCCTGCTAAGAGATCAAAAGGCTTTGCATTCAGTGAAGTCTAGGCTCAGGCTCCACCACTGTCACTTAGGCAAGGAACAACCTTCTTGTAAGTGTCAGTGTCTTGAGCTGTAGAAACATGGACATGATCCTGCAACCCAGGGTTGTTGTGAGCAAGAGCTTTGCTGAGCAGTGGCCCAGGTACACAGTGTCTATGGCAGGGGAAAACCCCACAGCTCTGATTTAAATTAGGCCCTGAAGGCAAAGGGGTGCAGTGGCGCCAGCTGCAGTTCTCCACTCTTACCATTAGCTACTGGTGTCCTTAGGTTGATAGAAACCTTATGAAAGAAAAAGCCTGAGAAATTCCAAAGCAGTACAGCAATACAGTTTTGAGTGACTGAAATGGCAGGTCAAGAAAAATGACAGCTATAGGGATAAAAAATGTGAATCTACAAAACATGCAATCAAGAAAGCCTGTGAGCTGTAAAAACCGAGTAACCTCAGGAACCTTTAATGCTTTCCACAGCTGTACTGTTCTGTGCCAAGAGAAGGGAAGAATCTGAGTGGGTGGCAGGTGGGAGGGGAAATGGGGCTCCCTCACTGATGGGGTGGGGCTATGGGGATGCTTGATTTCAGAACACAGCGCCAAAGTCAAACGATAGCATAACTCTGTTTCTATGAAATGATGATGACAGCATACACAGGGGTCTCCCCAGAGGGATCCTGTGGGGTACCCACTCTCACCCCATCCTCACCCTCTGCCTGCAGAGACCCCTGAAGCTGCTCAATCATGTGCTATATTCATTTTCCATGAATGGATATTCCTCTTTCTAGGCAGCTGTAATGGAACAGTGATCACTGCCCAAGACCAGTAAAACAAAACACAAAACAAATGAGTTTACATGCCAACTATTTCAGTGTGAGGTACTTGGGAGTGGGCACCACACAGAGGCCATGCCAAAGGGGAAGTCAGCATCTTTGGAGACCAAAACCTCCGTCTCTTCCCCTGTAATGCTAAGACTCCCCGTTTAGGACTCTGCGATGCCTCCCTGGGCCAGATTTGGGGAGGGTCAACTGTGTTAGAAAAACACACTCAAGGGGAGGGCTAATGCAGGAGGACCTCAACCACTTGGAAAAAGAGGAAATGGTGACTCTTGAGGACAACACATCATAACAGCAGAGCTGAATCTAAGAAATCTATGAACCAGACCATATTATTATTTGTAATCATTTGGGAAGGCAGGATTAATAAATTCTCAGGTGGTGGCCACAATGTTTCTTCAAAGTTTTTAAGAGAAGAGGCTTTAAAAATATTTACACATCTCTTATTTAATATAGTTCTGCAAACATTAGTCAGAGCAATTAGACAAGAAAAATAAAAGGAATAAGGATAGGAAAAAAAGAAGTTAAACCATCATTATTTGCAGATAAAATGATACTCTACCTAGAAGATACCAAAAACTTTACCAAAAGACTTCTAGATTTAACAACTAAATTCAATAGCATAGCTGGATACAAAGTCAACACTACAAAATCAATAGCATTTCTAACACCAATAACAAACTCACTGAGAGAGAAATTAGGAAAACCACACCTTTTGCAATAGCATAAAAAATTACTTAGGAATCAATATAAAGAAGTAAAAGACCTTTACATTCAAAAGTATAAGGGCTGGGGATTTAGCTCAGTGGCTTAAGCGCCTGCCTGGCAAGTGTGAGGTCATGAGTTGTACCAAACTCATGGTACCCCTGTACCAAAAAAAAAAAAAGAAAAGAAAAGAAAAAACAAAAGTATAGTAATCTGAAAAAGGGCATTGAAGAGGATAGCAGAAAATAGAAAGTAATACATGTTCTTGGGCAGAAAGAACCAATATAGTGAAAATGACCACACTCCCAAAATTGTTGTATAGATTTAATGCAATCCCGATCAAAATACCAATAGTATATTTCACAGAGTTAGAGAAAACAATTGTAAGTTTCATTTGGTACCAGTAGAGACCTACAATAGCAAAAGCAATTCTGGGCAACAAAAGCAGGGCAGGGGGCACACAATCTCTAACTTGAAATTATCCTACAAAACTACCTTGATAAAAATAGCATGGTATAGGAAAGAAAAAACAAAGCAAAAAACATAGACAATAGAACAGACTAGAAGATGCATAAGCAACTCCAAACACAATCATCCATTTTATCTTTGACAAAGGGTGAAACACAATCACTGGACAAAAGATAGCCTCTTTAATAAATGATGCTGGAAAAACTGGCTTTCACATGCCAAAGACTAAAACTAGACCCATGTCTATCACCCTGCATTAAACTGAAATTGAAATGGATCACAGAGCTAAACAATAAAACAGAAATACTAAATTTGAGGAAGATAGAATAGGTAGAACTCTTAAAGACATGAATATTGGCAAAGACTATGAACAAAATTCCAATCACACAGGAAATATCATAAAGAATCAACAACCGCAACTTCGTATTATTAAAAAGGTTTTGCACAGCAAACAACCAAAAACAACAAAGCCTTACTGACAGAGTGAAGAGACAACCCGCAAAGTGGGAAAAACATTTTGCCAGCTATTGGTTAGACAAAGACTAATATCTAGAATATACAAAGAACTCAAAAAATCAGAGCCCCCAAATTTGAAGATCCAATCCAAAAATAGGCATCTGAAATGAATAGATACTTCTCAGAAGAAGAAGCAGAAATGACAAATGGATATATGAAAAAATGTTCAACATTAGTGGCCATTCAATAGATAAAAATTAAAACAACACCAAGATTCATCTTACTCCAGAAAGAATGGCTATTATCATGAACTTAGCAAATTCTGGCAAGGCTGTGGCGAAAAAGGAACCCTTTTTCACTGCTGGTGGGAGTGTAGACTGGTGCAACCACTGTGGAAATTAGTGTAGAGATTCTTCAGAAAACTAAAACTAGAGCTATTCCACTTCTTGGTATCTTCCCAAAAGAGTTCAAAACAATATACCAACACGTTATATGCACATCCATATTTATAACAGCATAGTTTGTAATAGCTAAATCTTGCAAACAGCCCAAATAACCATCAACTGATAAATAAAGAAGTTTTTTTCTAAATAGAGTACTACTCTGTCATAAAGAAGGATAAACTTGAGATACTTCTAGGGAAAGGGATGCACTTTGAGACCATACTCTTAAATGAAACAAATTAGACCCACATGTTCAAAGATCACATAGTTTGTCTGGTGTGAGAAACTGAAACTGTAAATATGGACCAAAATGTATAATAGATATTGTGAAATAGGAAGAAAATGTTCAAATGGGAAGGAGAACTAAGGAGGGGGTGGAGGGAAAAAAGGGAGGGAAAAAAAGAGAATTGGGAGGGGAGGGAAATGGCAAACAAAAAAGAATCAAGATACATCATGTATAAATACAAATTCCATATGATGAATGTTATCTATATACATCTAAAATGTACCAATAAAATTAATTTATGAAATACAAAATATTTAACGTCTCATTTTTTTGCTATTTCTAATAGCAGCCAACATTTCCTAGATTAACTTGAGATTATTCTTTTAAATTGACTTTGGGAAACAGAATGATGTGCAGACGCCTAGCTGCCAGGTTAGGGCCAACAGACCACAGAATTGTTATCAACAGAGCCAGGCTCCATCCCCTTCTCCCTTTGCATTACCCTAAGGGGCTTGTTCCTAGTATAGGTGCCCAATTTAGGTATAAATATCATAGGCCATCAAACAGGGCTGGGCCCTCCAGGGAGTCAGTGCAGAAGATGCGAACACGTTTCAACTGTGGCTGGTGGCGCATCTGTTGAAGGTCAGGCCTCAAGATAAAGACGGAGTGACCAGGCCTACGCACTTTCCCAGGGAATAAGATAACTGAATCACCAAAAAGTCTTGACAGACAACTGTCACCCTGGTGAGTGACCAAGACCCTCTGATCCATCCCTTCCTAAAGAAGAATTTTGTTCTTTCCATGTACATCTGCTATGTGACCTACTTCCCCACTGGATCAGTGTTACCTAAGTGGTCATACTCGTAATCTTATTGGTTGATCATAGCTTTGACCCACATAATACCCAGCTTGTGATTTTGCTCTACAAAACTTCCTTTGAGAAGTGGGCTCACTGCCAACCCACTTTCAGGTCCCCTGCTGTCTCTCAGGAGGTATCACTCTCAATAAAGTTTCCCTGGTCTTAACCTTTGTTCCTTAAAATTCATTCTTTGATTTTGGGGAACACGAAATTGATGTATGTGAAATCTAGCAGTTTGGGAGTTGCATTTATTTCCCCTATATCAATCTTAGGGGCCATCTCATAGGAATGATGTGAGAATTATCCCTGAGAAAGTCATGATACGTGCATAGCACAGTGGGTGGTGCGTGGTGAACACTGGATGAGGTAAGGTACCAGTGTTTCTATGGATTGCACTTCCTGGAACAGGGCAAACATGGAGGAGCTATGCTACAATGCCAGATTGAGGGTGGTAAGTAGGCCTTTTGATAGAGGTTCTAAAGCATGCCCTGGTCTCTAGTCTTATGTGTAAAGGGGCTGTCTTTGCTTAAAGTTGGAAGACAGCTTTCTCAGGAGGAGGAGGCCTAAGTCTCATTTTTTGTCCCCTTACACTCTGGAAGAATTGGGTAGATTCTAGGACAACGATGGTTGGCCAACAACCAAAATTGCTGGCCACTGAGTTTTGTAACAGGACTATGCCTCAGAGGTATGTGACCTTTGGGTTGCAAACTTCAACAAAGCCTGAACTGCTATTCCCAAACTCTATAATAAAGTGCAGCCATATCCACTCATGTAATTTAGCAGCCTCTACACATGCTGAGTGTATCAGAAGGGTTCAGCAAGTACCTGAAAAATGAATGAATATTAGGGGCGGAGTGGTATCACAGTGAGCCAGTGGACATTCCTACCTGCAATGCTGGGCAGCTCTATATTCACTTCCTATCACCTCAACCCACACAACACTATTCTAAACTCAGGCCCAGCCTGACTCCACTAACGGGAAGTCTGGCCCACCTGAAACATTTGTTGGCCTAATGCTCACTACACATTGCCCAAGTGAATCAAAATAAACCTGAATGCTACCTCACACCAACAACTTGAGCATCTATCATGTTGGGGACTTCCAGGGGATCAACAACAAATAAGAAAAATCCTCACAAAACCAGTGTTTGCTGCAGAACATTCCATCAACAGGAGGTCAGGGTAGTCATCGTCACCATTACCATGCCCGCTGTTCAAGAAATGGCATAATTTCACATCCTTGGGCGTAGGAGACCAGAGGGAAGACTGAAGAGGGACTAATTTATTCATAGATGTGTTATCTATATGACAGACATGCTCTACCAACTTAATATAGACTAATTCAACTTTCACACACACATACACACACACACACACACACACATACACACACGCAAAACTTTGAGATAGGTATTACCATTATCCTTATTTTGCAGATAAGCAAAATGGTGCGCCAAGAGGTTACACAACTTGTTCTTGTTACACATCTAACAAGCAGAGCTGGAACATGAGTCTAGGTCATCTAGGTCTAGCCAACAACCTCTGAACCACAATTTTGATGTGCCAGCCTTCCTCTGTCCTTCATCCTGCCTATGCTGCTGCCTCTTCAGCTGATTGACCACAAATTATCTGTTTTCCATGTCTGCTTCCTCCAGAACCAGAGCCTAATGCTATGTCTGGTTCCCTGAGAACCCCCAGAACCTAAACATAGGAGGACCAGGGACCACCATGGACCTAGAAAAGGGTGGGTGAGTCTGGTGGCTATGCAGGGGCCTCCTTAGGAGACAGTGCCAAAGCAGACCCCAGAAAAGTATGACCTCTTCCAACTCTGAGGACTTGGAGATCCAAGGAATGAGTCAGTGAATGGAGCTGGTACTCCTGCAGACTCAGAAGACAAAGAAGCTGCTCGCAACCACACTGTCCTCAGAGGGACTGTCTCCCTTGTCCCCCCACCATTACAGGATGAGTGGCTTTGTGACAGAGGTTATGTCAAATATGCCATTTTCTGCTTACCTGCACCAAACACCAATCTGTCTAGGAAACAGTTACACACTTTGCATGATTTTTTCTTACCACGCAGTAAGACTTCACTGTCTGTCCTAGCCAGGTTTTCTCTGAAAGGTCACTGGTTTGAAGGCTTCCTAGGCCACCTTAGAAAACTTGCTATGCAAACTCAGTCCCTCTCTGGTTGGCTCCTGCAGTTGTTTCTCAGTTCCCCAAGACCTTTCTCCTCAAAGACAGCGCAGGAAGGCACCTCCAAGAAGGGAAAAACAGGCTTTGTCCCCGAAAGATGTTAATACCCAGGACACAGTTCAAGCACTGAGAATTCCCTAGGAAAGGAGAATCTGGAGTGTTGGAGTGTTCAGAGTAACTCCACGTTGTTTTTATCTTTGAGATTTTTACTGGAAAACATTTGAAAAGTGTCAACTCTATGGGCTGACATTACTCTGAACAAAGTGGGATCCTTCTGAATGATGGAGGGTGCCAGCATGAAAAGTGGGGAACATGGAAAGGAATACGAGGAAGCAGAAGAAAGTGATGCTCACTGCAGCTCTGTAGGTCTGACTTCTTTTTAGTTTTTAAATAGCTTTCTTGAGGCAAAACTGGTAGATAATAAAAAATAGAGAAAGCATATAATTCAGAAATCTTTGGTACAGACACACATACATATATATATACATCTTACTTCTTTTCATTAATATTCATTTTATATATTTAATCTTAAGGTAAAATTAATCATCTTCTCTCAAAAAGAAAACTTTTAATGTAGGAAACTGAATATATGCCAAAAAAGGAAAATTAGTGCAGCAATTTCTATATCTATAATCTCAGACCAACGATTTTCAAGATTCTTTCATAGTTGCTTCATGTGACCCCTTTTTCTTGATGAGTTATTAAAGTAACCCCCCGTGCTATTTGGAATATATCACCTTGAGTACACATGTGCTCTTTTTAGCTAACTACAATGATATTGTTAAATGTGATTTCCAGCCTATAATCTTTAATTTCTTTAATGTCCAATCTTTTCTTTAATGTCCTTAAAATATCCTCTTATTTAAAAATCTTTGGGTCATATGCAATTTGAGTTCAGTTAATTTTTACATAACTTTGGGAGGCAATGTCTCCTACTTTGTCATCTTTCCTGCAAAAACTGTGTCCATTTTCTGGCCCCCTCAAATACCTCACAATCCAACTTTGTTGTTTTCTTTTTCTTGTTTTGTTTTGTTGTTGTTGTTTCTATTCTATGTGATCTGCTTAAACTCTTCTCCTGCCCAGAACACCAGGGACATGGGAAATGGGACTGATTAGATTTAGGTTCAATTCATGTTGCCAAAAATACTTCTCATACCTCTGAACCACATATACTATTGTATTGTTCCCACTATGTGACATCAGGGGACAGGAAATGTTAGTCACCCAGCTAAGTGATTTTCTGATTCATCCTTGGGCTCAATGCTACAAAGGCCTCAGGTTCATCAATAACCGTTAGGCCACAGTGTCATAAATACTTCAGTTGCATCACAAGGGGTTAAAACAAGGTTTTCTAATTTCCACATTTATTAACTGTTTTCTTTCTATAAATAATTTTTCCATATTGAATGGGACTTCAGGTTTACCCAGAATTATTGTTTGTACAGAAAGCATGTATATAAGTACAATTACTTTATTTGCCAAGGAGCTGGGGCCCAGCTTTCTTACCTATGATGAAACTGTTTACATTAAGCTGTTTTTCATTAAGTTGTACTTCTAATGAACTCTTTTTAAAATTCTAGACATTTCAGATTAACCTGTTAGGTTTTGATGATGTATTATTCATTGCTTAAACTGCCTCATTTAAACATGGTGAGCCTGTGAACTTACTTTATATTCTGTAGCTGAAAAATTCACCATTTAAATTCTTTTGGGGGCTTAATTCTGTTGTTTTTGCTGCCTCTTGCACTTGGTGGCTTACCTCCTTCTACGGCTTACAGCATGATGAGTTCTGTTGTGCAGAGATCTGAGGGAATTCTGTGAAGCACAGGTTGTAGCTTCAGCCCACTGCCTCCCCAGGAGGACTTGCTCTTGACTGTTCCAGGGACCCTGGTATGTTCCCCACCCAGGACCACTTCAAGCTGCCTACACCACCCACAAAGTGCTCATCTAAATGACACACTCAGGCCAAAATTCATGTAGTATGACATCTTACTAGCCACTACTGGTTCCAATTGGTTTATGACTGTGATCTATCATTCATCTATCTACCTACCTACCGATCAATCTATCTTCAAATGTTATTTTTTGTAACCTAAAAGAACAGGTGACCTTTTGTCTCTATTCAGAATCAAAGCTGAGACTGATAAGTTTTCCTATTGTCCTTTTTGACCATCAAAAAGATTTTTAAAATATTTAAACTACCCTTGAACTCATGGTGAAGACATTGAAGGTACTGGATTTATTTGCAGGGATCTTAGTTCCAATTTTCCACCTTACTAGGACTTAAGGAATTTGTAGATAGCAAGAAGCTGCTGCGTCATAGCATATTGGTTACATTAGCTCCTTACTTCCCCATATCCCAGGTGAGAAGTCAAGATCCTTGCTGGTTTACAATGCCCTCCTCCCCTCAAACCACGAATTTCACTTATATCTTGCAAGCTCAGCCATTCAAAGAAAATATGCATTATAGATTGGAATTGTATATCAGAGAATATTCTAGCCCACCACACAGATGGATTCATAGAGATCACTCCAGTGTGATATAGTCAGTGCTCCACAAGAAGGAAATGTCTGGTGTTCATCAGAGTTCATAGGAAAAAAATGCTCTAGCTCCGCAAAAGGGGCAGGAAAGGCTTCACAGAGGAGCTGATCCTTAGGTTAACCGTTATAGTTGAAATCCTGGGAATAGAGTTATTACTTTTGTGAGGAAGATGGGCTCCATTCATTCTATTCTGACATAGTGCATTAGTGCTCAAAAAATAGAGGCTGGAGGTAAAAATCAATAGTAGAATGTGTCCCTGGATTCAATTCTCGGCACTACAATAAACATAAATGAAATGCATCTCCTCTGTTCCTTTTCCACTTGCCCCTTGTTTGGTGCCAGGGAATTGGGTATTCATTAATTTGCACTGAAGAGGAACAAGTGTAGACTGCTTCCAGCAGGAAAGGGTAGGAGAAAGCATGAGAGACGCTAGATTTGCTCATAGTCATCTTTGGAGTGTCCCACAGTCACTAACACACATCATCTTTTAGTCACCGTACTGGAGAGGAGAGAGATAACAAATAAACCTTTCTAGTGAGCTCTGTCTGGTCCAACTGGTCAGGGTCCCAGCTCCCATCTTACCCAGGTCTTCATTTAGCTGCTAAAGCACAACCTGGCTTTGGGAAGGCTTGGATTCCAAAGGAGTCCTCAATGCCTTTGGAGCAAAGCTTAGGAAAAGTCATTCCGTTTGACCCAGGATCTCTCCTGTGGCTAGAAGTGTGCTGCTTTCAGCACCTCACTGGCTAGGGCTCCAGAAGGCCATCACTGCTCACAGAACACATTCCTGTTTTGTGCATGGCAAATAAAGATTCCAAAAAGCTTTCATTTGTTTCAGAAAGGCGAGGGGAAAAACCTACTTTGGTAAAAATGTAGCTGTTATTAATGCTATTCCCTTTGATATTCTATTGTGGCAATAATTCACAGTACATTTTAACCCAACTGAAGAATAAAGAATTCCTTAAGTTCCTCATCCACTATACAAGAGCTAGCCCAAGACTTAGAAACTAAGCTTAGCTTTTCTGAGCGTTACACATATCTGGTGCTGAAATGTACTCTTGGAAAATGTTGAATGACATCTATGTATACTCATATGATTGGAGTGTCAACAAGGAATACAGTTTCTTTTAAAAAGAAAAACAAAAGTAACATGATCATAAACTTAATTAAAGTTGTTTGTAATGATTTAAATAGATTTATAGCATTGTGCATAATCATTCTAGCCAGGGACCTTTCTGTCTTTTAGAACATTGGTAGGCAGACATCTCATGTGCTTTGCAATTTTACCTAATCCTTAATTTCATCTCCTGCTGAGGGGAGGCCAAGAATCATCATGTTCAGGTAACTGCTCTGTCAAATGGCTTAACTGGGGATTCAACAGAACTGACAACAAGAAGATTATTTTTCCTAATGTGTTTTTAACAAAAGTACAAACTAATTACATGGCATTCTACTCAGAGCATTTGAGAAGACGAAATGAGAACCTATTTTTCAAATCTTGGTTAAATGCATGTTTGCATATAGAACATAGAAATAAGTGGAAAATAATTAGTTGAATTGCTTCCCTCTGCTCTAACTTCACAGCTAATCTGCATGCTGAAGTAGTCTGTGTAAGTCCTGGAAATGAATTTTCCCCATGCCTGGTGTCTGAACATCTGCGCTTTCTGAAAATGTCAAAATAACTATTTTACCTGAAAGTTTATCCTCGAGAGCCAGAAAGACTCTTATCTTGGAATGTCTATTTCTAAGAAGAAATAAAGGTTGAGTAGAACTGAGGATAACTGTGCCCCATCATCAGAAGAAAATATTACTGCAACAGACCAAAGGTTTTCAACGAGTTCTCAGTTAAAATGACTACTTTATTTTGGATGATCTTTCTCTTTAACTAGACAATATCCAGGTGTAAAAACTTGTCTGTATGCTCTGCTGGAAATGTCTCTCCTAGATACACCTATGCCTTAACACCACTCAAATTCTTGTCATTTAGATGAAGACTTCAACGAGGCTAAAATTTTTTATATTTGTGATTTGTAGTACACTACTTTTTAAATCTTATTCCGTCCAGGCTATCCTCATTCCTTCCTCTTTCTTTTGGTTCAAACATCTTAGTATTGTGCATGATGAAGAGCAGGGTGAAAAAACTCTTGTGATCCAAGTAAGCTAATAATAGGAACTCACAGCCTGGATAAATCATTTGACTAAGGATGAACATGATTCAAAATGTGTCAGTCAGAATCTCCCCACACACACACACTAGGATTGGAATATGCATTGGTAAATTTCTTGGGATTTCTACTTTGGGAGCAAGTATGTCTGGGGCTTTAAAAATCCATAGTCTCTGCTGAGGGGGAAGAACCTCTCTCTTGGCAGAATGAAGCCAAGCAGAGAAAAAGACAGTGAGAGAGAAGGAAATGTAGCTTAATGATTATGAATCCTAAAAACCTCAGGATACTTTGTAGCTTTTTATATCACAGATTTTCTTTTCTTCATTTAAGTGAAGTTGGATTTGTATGTTTCTGTCACTTAAGGTCAAAATCATGCTCATGATACAACTGGGATTTTATATTGCTTTTCAGATGGTTTTTCACTCATGAAAGTAAAAGCTGTGACTCTAGAGTCAAAATGGGGTTCAAATATCTACCCTGCTATTTATTAACTGTGTTGAATTTGAAAATGCTCTATAGCTTTGGTTTGTCATCTTTATCTTGGGACTAATAACAAATAGCATCTAACTTAGAGATTTGTTATGATTAGACGAAGTAATAGAGGAAATACAATATTTTGATGCTTAGTATAATGTCATAATATTTAACACATGCTCAGTAATTAAATACTGTTGTTTACTTTGTCACTGCTGTTGCTGTTACTATTATTTAAGTATTACAATGGTAGTGACTGCTAGACAGCCCCAATATCTAGTCTACTCTAATACAACTTCAAATTTTGGATGGACATAGAGCTGTCTAGGATAAGAACTACATTTCCCAGCAGCCTTTGCCACTTGATGTGATCTGTGGTTCAGTTCTGGCCAGAGAGGTGTGAGCAGATGTGGTGGTGGTAAGTTCTGAGTTGTATCTCCTTCCTACTGACTGGGTTCAGCAGCCATCCAGAAGTTCAACAATTCAAATCACTGAGAAAGACAGCATGCTAAGCTAAAAGGATCTTGGTCAGCAACAATTTGGACGCACATACCAGTCATAGGCTACTTCTGTGCGTTTTATCCTAACTAATGCACAATTAGTATGTTAAATATTATTCACCCTTGCTCCTTCCAAGAGTCCTGTGAGGCAGAAAAGGGGATAATTACAATCAAACTAGGGCAAGAATTTTATTTAAATTAACAGTGGAGGGTGTTCACACAGTATAAAGGAGCTCTCATTACCAAATGATATTTGGCTCCCCGTCTAAGGAAATGAGTGCGGAAATGAACACGGTTCAAGGGGAAAAGGCAAGACTGGGGCATCTGCCATGGGGGATTTGTCCTAAAACTTCAAACTACTTAATGTATAAAGCAAAATTGCTTAAAATTGGCTAGGTGCCATTGAGCATTTCTCCAAAGCCATGCAACTGCTACCGTTGGCCTCTTCTAACTAATGGAAAGTCAGAATAATCAAAGTGCCTACCCGAACCCCTTATCAGCATGTTGGTGTCCACTACGATCTATCAGCCTCAACTCTTTTCTTCCCCTTCTACCCAAGAG
The DNA here is from genome assembly GCA_004027295.1 of Dolichotis patagonum. Classification (NCBI taxonomy): domain Eukaryota; kingdom Metazoa; phylum Chordata; class Mammalia; order Rodentia; family Caviidae; genus Dolichotis; species Dolichotis patagonum. The sequence continues at coordinate 22,574 of PVJX010026582.1, forward strand.
CCCACGTGGACTGAGTCAGGAGCAATAACTTCCTGTCCCCACAGTGCCTTCCAGAGGGCAGCACCTTGGGTCTTGCTCCTTGCTGCCACTCTTGTACTTAGCGCCTTCAACACCGCCGCCATGCTCCAGTCTGCTAGGGTACAGGGTGCACAAATGCAAACCGTACACTTTCAGCTTCCCACCTCTTTAGATTCTGCTTCACCAACAGCAAGGCTGTCACTGACAAGCCATTTGCAAATGAATGCCATTTTCAAATCTCAGGGAGACGGGGAAGGGGGGCAGGCTGACCCAAAGCATTCCCCAAATACTAACAGCCTCAGCTGTACTGAAAAAGAAAGCAAGTATCCAAGCAGGAAATATCTCGTGCCTGACATGCTCACAGGGTAGAAGTCTGGGAGAACTGAGAAGAGTGAGCTTGGAGCCATCTGGAGCAATCTCACAAATCCACACCCTCAATTGGCTCCAGCCCTCAGAATAACCTGTTCTTGGGAAATACTGGCCAGCAGAGACTGCGCTTGCCAAGAACTTCAAACATGACCTTTTCTGGGTAGCAATTGTTGGAAACTATTAAGATGCCTCTGAAAAAATAATCTCATCTTCAGTGACAATATGTTGAAATAAATGGCAGCGCTGTAAAGCAAGCAGTGCCTGCTCTCTGCTCCCCGGGCTGCACACACTCAGAATGGGAGGGAAACATCATCCTCCACAGCGGTTCTTAACTCCTCATCTCTCCTCTGCGTCTAGACATGAATGAGCTATTTGCTAATTGTTTAACAACGATTAAGAAGGAAAAGAGGGCGGGTGGGAAGGGAGAGCAGATGGATGTTTGCCGTGTGTTTGCCAATTACCAACAGCCAGTCTGATGCTGGAGAGCAGTGCTGCTCTCGGGACAACCAGCAGCCCTGGGAGAGCCCTCTTCTCAGAGGCCAGGAAAAACTGCTCCTGGCCTGGGAATGAGCGGTCACAGCCCCAGTGTTTGCACGTGCATCACATCGGCGCCTATTATAGACAGAAATGCAGTCATAGAGGAACCGTCAGTGAGGAGACCCCCACCAGAACCAGCACCTAGCGCAGTGGGGACTTCTGCCTCAGCACTGTGTGTGCTCCTCAGCCCTCAGCACCACTTCAGGAGAGCTATTTTCTACAGCAGCTTCCCCTCCAGGGGGAGCAACCCCGAGAGGGTCCACTGAACAGAGCCTGCGCAACTAGAGCATCAAGGGTATGAAGTGCAGCCAGTAGCGGGGCCCACCTCACCTGCACCCCGACTCTTGCAGCTTTCTAAGCACACAACAGAAGAGAAAGGCAAGGGGCTCAGACACAGTGGGCTCCTGACGCTGAACTAGTGAAATCAGGAAGCTGCTGGCAAGAGTATCTGCAAGTCCAGCCAAGACGAGATGGTGAAGGAGTCTTGCTGGGCTCTTCCTGAGCTGACTTTCTATATCATTGAATTGAATAGCTGCCCTTTCCCAGGTATCTCTTACTCAATACTTCTTTAGACTGTTTTCTATTGATCCTGAAACCACCATGCCAAAACAGATCTCACTCATGCTGTACCCGAACAAAACCAGTAAGCCCCTCCCAGCCACTCTGCCTGCATCCTGCCCCAGGCATTCCTCTCCTACACCAGTGCAAGCAAGTTCAGAACTATAAATCTTTAATAGGCTTTCCAAACTTCTGCAGGCAAACCCAACCTCCCTCAATGTAGTCTTCAAGCCATGCTGAAAGTAGCCCCAATTACATCTATCACCTGATTTCTGAAGTTCATTTATCCCTGTTGTCCCTCCCTAAGGTACCCAGCCACACTGACACTGCTGCATGCCCTTCAAGGTACCTCATTTTCTTTCATCTCTTCAAATCTCTCCTTTCTCCATCTGAATGAGCACACCTGAGGGCACTTTTGCTCTGAGTGACTCTTCCCAACCTCAAGATCTCAGTGAGATCATCACTTCCTCTAAGACTCCTTACACCTCCAAATAGGTACAAGTGTCCCTGCTGGGTGCTTCTGTAGCACCCTGATTGTCCCTTATCTAAACATCTGCTATATGAACCCATTTCTGTTTCTATGGCAAACTATGCAAAGTTGGTAATGTATAAAGAAAACAGGTTTCTTTAGTTCATAGGGCCCTCTTGGCTACATTTGCATCATGGTGACAGGCTCATTAGATCACATGATCAGACAGGAACACAAGGTGGGGCTAGTTTTTCTCTTTTTATAACAACACACCCTTAAGAGAACTTAATCTGCAATCATTAACCCATCCCTCCCAGGGTCAGTGCCCCCCACGACCTTATTATCTTGTATGAGGCTCCACTGCTTAAGGCTCCCTCCAACTTTGACACTGGCAAACAGACACTGAAGCCAACTCATGGATTCTTAGCAGACAAACCACTTTCAAACTATAGCACCTATTATACGAAAACAGTCTTCTTGCCAAGTTATTTATCTTCCTTATAAAGTCTACAAAAACTGGGACTTTATTTTGTCTTTTACCACATCCCTAGTATTTGACACAACGTGTCATATAGAGTACGAAGGAACTCAATGAGAACTTTTGTTTAAATGTCTGCACTATGTCAGTTTTCCTGGCTGAAAGAATGTGACATGAAAGGAAGTCAAGAAATGACTTGGGGTGAGTGACCTGTGGCAAATGCCACATCAGGTTCCAGCTCTGACACTACAGTGAGCGGCAGCACTGGATTTCCATGGGTCAATCCCAAGCCCACACTTTGGTTTCTTATCTTTTATGGGTTCATTCTCCATACAATCTGAATAAACATTGATTGTCATATAAAATCTTACATCTTTCACATCAAGACTGTGTGCCTGTTCTTGTATAATTTATTTTTGATTCTTCAGGATTCACAGATCTCCAAGTAGTGACTCCGATGAGAGACACTGAAAAAGATCTGCTGTAAACCAAGACGCTTCGATGCAGCCGCCGGCCCTAGAAGCCTATGAAAACGCAGACCCAGCAGGCTTGGCTCAGGAGGCCTGAGGCAGACGCCAGCAGCACGGACAGACTGGTGTATAGACTCTCTCCTACTGGCCCAAACAGTCCCACACCCTTCAGGCCCATCTGGAAGGGTAAGCTGTTCACCTAGACAACTGTGATTACTCACCCCAAGGTGTGTC
>PVJX010026583.1:0-25670 GCA_004027295.1 Dolichotis patagonum
TTTTTTTTTTTTTTTTTTGCAGTACTGGCAATTTGCAGTTCTGGGACTTGAATGTGCAACCTTACACTGAGTTACATTCCCAGACCCTTTTTTATTTTTATTTTGAGACAAGTCCTCACTAAACTGATAAGCTGTCCAGGTTGAGCTCCAGCATGGAATCCTCCTGCCTCAGTGTCCCAAAGTTCTGGGATTACAGGGATGTGCCACTGCACACAGCTTCATCTTTCCTTTTCAACAGTTTCTTGGATCTCTTTAATCCTTTACTAACATCCAAAACCTGTCTACTCTTGTGTTTGGCTTGCTGTAGATCATCCTGATACCAGATGAGGATGGATGGAGGTGCCCTTCAGATCTTAAAGTAGAAAAGGATAGGGTCAGAGCCCCCAAAGTTACTTTGGATTCAAAATACAACCACACCCAGCAAAAATAATATCCTGATAACTAATCTTCTGCATTTATTATACTATAATAATATATCTGTGTCATGGCTTGTGTCTACATGTCCCCCTAAAACCTCAAGCTGTCATAGGGCTTTTTCAGAGGTGGCTAAATCTAGAATGGATGATGCTTGGATTAAAGCTATGTAATTAGTAAATCAGTCCACTGGTTGGTTTGGCATTATGCAGGGCAGGATTAAGGGTGTGAGTGCTACACCTGTCCTAGGGCAGGTAGCCTGCATACAATGTAAGGAACAGAAAGAGTTTTGTCTTGTCTTTCTCTTGTTGCTTTTGCTGTCTTCTGCTGCCGTGAGTGGTTGGCTCCCTGCCATATGCCACCTTGCCTTGGAGCCAGCAGATTATGGGCTGAAACCTCTATAAACTTCGAGTCAAATAAACCTTTTCTCCTTTAACTTCGGATGTTGGGCATTTTGTCTCAGCGGTGGGAAAAGTAACTAATATAATCTACTTCCATGACAGCCATGCTCCAAGATACTCCAAGGCTCCCTGATTTGCGGAATTCTCACTCCGGCCTCTGCCTTGCTTTTTCTCTTGGTAAACTTGTGTGTCCTATAAGGAGGGCCATGTGGTTTTTCCAACAGCTATGAGAGTGTGTCATCTTGAGGGCAGACCACAGCCCTGGCCATGCCTTCACTGAACTCTCAAGAGAGACCCAAGCTAATATCACCTTTCCAACCTCTTCTGAGTTCCCAATACTTGGAAGCTGTGTGAAATAACACATACATGCTGTTTTTAATCGCTGCTAAGTGTGAGGCAATTTGTTATTAAGAGGTAACTAATATATAGTCCCAACCTTGAATTTCACTACAAGTGACCACCATCCTAGCACCATAGCTTCAATATTCTCCACTCCGGAAAAAATAGGGGAGAGGTGTGACTTGAGGCAGTATAGACATATTCAGCCATAAAAACATGGTCCGTGCTTACCAGTCTCCCATCCCAGCCAGCAGCCCAAACTCCAGCTGACCACTGGCACAAGAGATCCAGTCTCAGCTTTGCCCCTCCATCGGTCTACAGATTGCAAAGGTCAAAACTGCCTGAGAACCCATGGTTGCTCCAGGTAACTGCTAAGAGGACTATCCAGCCCCTCACCCCATAGGTGTGTGGCCTCATTTGATGGCTTCATCAGGACAAGTGCATCAGAGTGGATCTCAGTAGGGCTTGCATCACCAGAGAAAGAGAGCAGACACCTCAGATAGGGCGAGGAGCTGGGAACAACAGCAGAGGACAGAGCAGGAGGGTCCAAGGTACATATCAGTGAAAGAAAGGTAGTGTCCCGACCTACAAGTCAATTACAGCCCCCAGAGGAATGAGTCTTTGGGTGCTCCCTACCACTGAGGGCCAGTGCAGTGGTGCTAAAGCCAAAAGTCCCTCTGCTGAAAACAGGGTGACTGAGATGGGCAGATAAAGATGGAGACGTTTTATGCCATGTAGCTGTGTGGATCTGATGCTTGGAAGGAGCAGGGCTCTGAGTTTGGAAGTTTAATGTCTCCCAAAACCCATGTAGTAAGGGGTTTGTCCCTAGCTTGACACTATGGGCTGGTGGTGGAACCTTTCAAAGTTAAGTTTCAAAGTTAAGTGGGAGGAAGTCAAGTCATAAGAGGCTCTTGAAGCAGACAGCAGGATCCCAACCCCTTCCTCTTTCTCTCTCTTTCATTTCCTGGGCATGAGGTAAATGGCTCTGCTCCACCACACACACCTATCATGACGTGGTGCCTCCTTACAGGCCCCAAAGTAATGGCGCCAACCAACCAAGGACTGAAACTTCTAAAACTGTGAGTCAAAATCAAGCTTTTCTCTTTGTCAGTTGATGATTTCCAGTATTTGTCATGGGGCAGCAAGCCTATTGACCTCCCAGGGAAGATGTTGTCAAAGCCTTGCTCCATGGTGCTGTCCACTATGGAGATAAGGGGTAGTCCCCAAGCCTGCCAAGTGGGAACAGCTAATGCCACCCAGGAGGAGCAGAGCTCCTACAGGCTCAGATCTGCCACCTGCCAGAGACCTGGCACAAAATGATAGCCCTCCCGAGAGGATCAGTGGGCTATTCCAAGGGCAGAATCCATTCACAGGACTGCTGTCTCCAACACAAGGCTCAATGCCCAACAGCGAGGAGCAAGGTTACCTGGCAGTAAAGAACTCCCACTAGAGAACAGCAAACAGATCAGGGCTACACTCAGTCCATCTGCCTTCGATGCAAGTCCAGCTCCTGGATGCACCTGTCTACACCTGCTTCTCACCCTCCCTCTACACCACACCCACGCCCCTGTACTCCCTTCTCCACTGGCCCTAAGAGCCCACCCTATAGGCACAAGTGGTGCCTGTACATGGCAGGCTGTGCTCAGTCCTGAGGACAAAGTCCTTCCCTCAAGGGGTTCACAGTCCCAAGGGAAATGCAGACAAGTGGGTAGGTGGTAATTGTGCTTCAAGACATATAAACGAAGCCGGGCAAGGTGACACACTCCCGTAATCCCAGCACTTGGGGGTCTGAAACAAGAGGATTGTTGCAGGTTCAAGACGAGTCTGGGCTACAAAGTGAGCTCAAACACATACTGAACTGCAAAGCAAGACCCTGTCTCAAAAAGACAAAAATTTTAAAATATTAAAAAATTTAAAAGATATGTGAGTGTCCAAAAGCACAGGGAATGTAATCTAACCCTGAGTCAGAAATGGCTTCTTAGAGTAGGAGGCATACAGCGTGAGAAAAAGTGATAGTGACAACATTTGTGGCATGATGACCTCATGCCAGGCATCTACTCCTCTCAAGGACCTAGTTGTGTGTTACTGTCCCTATTTTCAGAGAAGGAATCAAAAGAGCAGAGAGATTCTACAGTTTATGGAAATACATGTCAAGTAAAAGAAAAATGCGGGGTTCAAACACATCAGATTGGAGCTGATGCTTACTTAGGCTAGGGTTTCTCAAAGTTAGGCCAGATACAGTCTTTCAGTGTTGTGGGCAGTGCTGGCGTGTGACTTGCGTCCTCTGTCCACCAGATGGCAGTAGCAACCCCCACTTCTAAGAAACAAAAGCAAAACTAGATATTGTCAAACGTCCTTGAGGTTTAAATAAAAAAAAAAAGTCCTTGAGGAACAACATTGCTCCTGGGACCACTGACCTAACCATTTTGCTATCTTACCTTCCTCAGCAAATAATGATATATTCTATTTTCCAAACACCAGGCACTCACATAAGCAATTTCAGTTATAACGCCATTGTAATTCTAACGACATTGTCATGTGAGTTCCATTGCCCTCCTGTGCTCAGTGACACCGGGCAGTTATTCAAGTCAGCCATAGTCACAAAGCTCCTAAGTAGCAGTGCCTGGCTTTGAACCTGGTGAACTTGGCAGAACCAATGCATTTCACCCCTGTGCTATGCTGCGTTTTGTTCTCCAGTGTCTGAAGAACCCAGCACTGGCCAGAGAGCCACAAGTGCAAATCCAAGACCTGTTTGGGACACCACAAGATCATCAGCATGGCAGAAAAGGACAGAGGGAGGTATAAAGGAGAGTAGAGTCTATCATAAAGGGCCCGCATTTGCCTCTGGTGTCATCTTAAGGACCAGAGGGTGCAGTCCTTGAAAAGTGTTCAGCAAGGAAGGGCAGGATTCATTGATATTGGGACAGATGTTGTCAGGGAAAGAAGAGTGGACCTGAGCGCTGAGACTTCCAGCTGTGCCCACTTTGGGCTGATTTATCCTCTGCCTGACTGTCCAGAACCTACGGAAGTCCAGGACTTAATTGGCAAGCCTGAGATGACCTGGGGTAAGAAAGAATACAGAACAACCCCAAATTTCATCAAGGTCACCCATGTCCCCTGCATCCTTGAGTGACATCTGTAACCTGGATAAAAGCCTCGGCTTTCAGGGAGGCCCTTCCACGCCTGCTGCTGTCCTGTACCTCCTTCCCTACCTGACACTAATAGAAGCCCCAGGGTGTCCAGACCAGGACAGGGCATCTACAGGCAGGGACACCAAGAAGAGGACTGGCCAGTGTCGTCCCAACCCCTAAGCCCAAGGCCTCCTGTGGCTGCTGAGATCCCAAGAGAGCAAATCTCTAAATGAGGGCTGCAGAGAAGCCTCCCAGCCAGGAACCCCTGGGCCCTTCTGTGGGGCTGTTCCCCTCACAGGACAGCCAGTAGCAGCACTAACAGGATTTTGAAAAGAAAACCAAAAGTGAAAACCCAAAACTGAAGTGTGTTTGTGCACTTCTGACCTCACACCCACGTACTCTCCATATTTGCCCTACAGCTCCCGTCTCTGCCCTTCACCCTGGACAGTTAATGAGAAACAAAATGCGGTAGCCCCAGATGTAAACTTGGAAGGGGCAAGACCAGATGGAGACGAAGGGATGAAAATGTTTTTATTCTTGGGGCCTGGAGCACCGCATCCTGACTTACCCAGCATGAGAAGATCCACACCCAGTTTAAATTGTGCCCAAGGACAAACGTTCTTCATTGACCACACACACTAAAGATGCCCCCAGAGCCAAGGTCTTGTGTCATTTTTAAGATCTTGTACTCCTGTCTGACTTAGAAAGAAGCAATCAGTCACAATTATAATTGTGATTACATTTACTTTGTAACTACTGACATGACTCAATAATACTACAGAAATTTTAGTAAACATCCTTTACATGATCCATAATTCTTGTAGATGTTTTCTATATTCATGAACAGTGTAATTAATAATTCTATAGCTTGCTTCCTTCACTTACTCAGTTCTTGTATCTATATTTGGGGGCCTCAACATAGACCCCAGCATGAGACTTTAGCACTCACATTTGGGTATGGGAAAAGGGTAAAAAGATACCACTTACATGTTCAAATAAGGTCACCAACTGCCCTGGTTTGCTGGGGCTAAACCAGTTTAGTAGAAAAGTCCACATCCCAGGAAACCCATCATAAACCTGATTTCTAATAGTACACCCTATCAGAAACAAGTTCCCCCAAATTAAACCAGTCCAAACTTCAGAAGTCTGCTCTGATTTACACACAGTCCTTTTGCTGCACCTCTTTGCCTCCCTTATCCTGTCACTAGCAGCAGGGTTCCAACTTTACACCCTCAGAAGTGATTGGGAACTGTAAGGAGCTTTTGCTTCTATAAGTTTGTATCTATTAATAGTCACTGCTTTGGAAAAATATAAAACACAAAGACAGACAGCGTACCTTCCACCCATGATCAGGGAATGAGTCAGCACAAATCGGGCGGCCTGTGCTTTGCTCCTCTGTGAACTCATGAGAGAGAGAAAATAAACATTTTAACAACTTTGTGAAAATCATTTTGAAAATCAGGCCCCCACCAAAGGATCTTCAGGATCCCGGGGATCCCAGGCCGTTCATGAGAAGCCATTGCTCCACAGAAAGCCCCTCACCTCAATCTGTGTGAACCCTACACCTAGAGTCCACACTGACCGCTTTGGGTAACAGTGGGATTCTACCCCCCACCTTACACCCTGGTTCTCATGTAAGTTACACCTACATGTGTTCTAAACCCCACAATAATGTTATAATTTTTGCCTTAAGTAGTTATGGTTTGGTTTTGTTTTGTTTTGTTTTGTTTTGTTTTGTTTTGTTTTGTTTTGAGGCAGAATCTCACTATGCAGCCCAGGCTGGCCTTAAACTCCTACCAATTCTCTTGCCTCAGCCTCCTAAATTCTGGGATTAGAGAAATATGTGATCATGTCCAATTTCTTTGCTTCTTTATGTGTTACAATCCTGTTGTACTGACTCTAACATCTGGGTCATTTGGGGGGATGATTTCTGTTATCTTTTCTTATGAACATGGTTTGTTTTTCCTCCATATTTTGAGTACCTTTGGATCACATCCTGGACATGGTATGTCTCAGTGCATTTTCTGTTGCTATAACAAAATACTGGAATCTAGATAATTTACAAAGAAAGGAATATATTTCTCACATCCTCGAGGTTGGGAAAGACCTCTGGTGGGGATTTTCTTACTGCACCATATGTGGTTGAGGGATCACATCATGGAACAAAGCAAGAGTGACACCTCAGGTCCTTCCTCTTATGAACCCACAATACCATCATGGGGGCCCATCCTCACCTCACTCTAATTAGCTCCCAAATGTTCCATCTCCAAATGCCATTAACACATGAATTTGGGGATTAAGTGTCCAACACATGAACTTTTAGGGACCGTATTATAGTGGTTGATACTTTAAGAAAACTACAGCTTCAATGGTTTTCTTCCCAAGAGTGATTTTTTTTCAAGTAGGCAGTTAACTTGGCTTAGTTTAAACCACGGCTTCTTTTTAGAAAAGCAAAGGCTCAAGCGTTAAGTTCAGATTCTTTCAGTCTCGGTCAGGCTTCTTGGAGTCTGTCGCACATTTGCATTGTTAGGGGAATAAATAGAAATATCCGTTACGGTCAAGCAGCTTCCAGCCTCACACACTGAGAGGAAACCTCACCTATATGGCTTAGAGTTTGGGGGTGGCTCAGGGGTCCAGAGCTGCAGCCTCACAGCCTCTCCTAGCACCTACTTGTGGCCCCAGACAGATGAAGGTGAGCAGAAGCCTCATGCTGATGAATTCAGGAAGGAAAACTGGCTCAGCTCTCTCCACAGCTCCAGGGCACTGGTCAGTAACTTCCCATTCTCCCTTCCTCCCTACTCCTGGATGTGGACAAGTGTGCTGGCCCTTACAGTGCCGACACTCAATAGTGCATGCCTGCATCTGTGTCCATGGTTTCTCAGGCTGTTACTTCTGCTTCCCCTGCCCAGGCTGAAAACTATAAAGCAACAGCCATTTCCTGTGTTGCATCTGGCTGGAGACAGGAACAGGGTGCCAGTGCTGCCAACAGAGCAGGAGCCTGGCTGCCCGTCCCAGCCCACAGGACCCGCAGTCACCAGCTAGACACACAGCCCTCAAGGTCTTTCTCCAGCCCCACGTCCCTGGCAGCATCCTCCTGCTGTCCATCGCACACTGTAGTCTCACCGATTGGACCCTCATATTCAAGTGTTGGCTTCCCCACACCAGGGACAACCACATCCAGGCCCTGGGCTGCACCATGGTCTTGAGCCTGCAAGACAAGGAGCCTCCAGAGGTTGTAGGGAGTTCACAAGACTCCCAGCTATCCTCAGCGAGGGTGGAGAGGAAGAGAAGGCTCAAGTTCATAGATCCACCTTCAGGTGTAGGAGAGGCTGGTTGGCTACGTAAACGAGTGGGAAAGACAGGGAAGGAGCCCACTCACAAGAACCACCATACCACCTACGACACAGGCACACAGTAAAAATCAGGTTTTTAAAAATCAGTGTTAAATAGTACAAAAGAGTCCAGCACAAAGGGCCTTCAAGGTGTGGGAGATACAGTGTGCGTCTTTCTCCAAGCTGCGGTCAGTTATTCCTGTGTTGGGCAGCAGGTGGCGTACAACCCAGAGAGTTAGGAAAAGGAAACTGGAGAGTTGCTTAACTTATTTCCAGTAACTCGTCCCTCCTCCCCTCAGGGCCTTCCCCAGCCGCACCTCCTGTTCCCGGCCTAGGCCAAGTCCTCTAGAGGTTCCAGATGTCGGGTTCCAGATGTCTGGTCTCAGCGTGGGGAAACTATCTCTGGAGAAACCCTCCCTCCACCAGCTGCCCAGGCAAGATGTGAGTGTGTCCAGGAGAAGGCCAGAGAAGGAAAGGGGTGGGACAGGAGAGGGCAGAACACAGCGTCTGTCTGTGTACACATGCACGCACAGCAGATATTCCAGAAGAATCTGAAATTCGCTTGAAATTCTGGCAGCCTTCTTCTTGGTCTGAGGGAGGAAACATTTCAGTATACCTCGGTTGAGCCCTTCTGGCTCCCTGGAATGCCAGGGTGGTGTTGGGTTGGCTGAGGCTGGCGGCAGCCCTCCCATCTGGTTGAGACTGGGGAGAGGCACAGTCGTTCAGAAGGTGAGGGAGCCCATTGGGACTGAGGAACAAAAAGGAAGTGAGGGAGTGGACAGGAGGTTCCCAGATCCCCTGCCTCTGCCAGGCCTCTCAATCACCGTCTTGTCCCCCCTGCTCACAGGTGCTGGCTGCTGCTCTGGGGAGTCCTGCAGGCTTGTCCCACACAGGGCTCTGTGCTGCTGGCCTGGCGGCTACCCCAGCAGCTGACATCTCCCAGGTACCCAGAGCCCTATCCCAGAGGCCAGGAGAGCAGCACCAACATCATAGCTCCAGGGGGCTTTGCTGTGAGCCTGGTCTTCCAGGACTTCGACCTGGAGCCATCTCAGGACTGCGAAGGGGACTCTGTCACAGTGAGCTGGGGTCCTGCAGGGGCTCTGGGGCAGCCCTGAGTCACCCTCTAGAAGAGGAATGAAGAGCCCACATCAGGGCCCTGGGGCTCAGCTTCCCTGGGAGAGGTGACATTCTGCCCAGTGCACGGCCTCCCTCCAGCACCTCTGCCCGCCCTGTACAATTCGGACCTCACAGAGCAAGGGAGAGGTGCACAATAAGCCCCGTGTTTTGAAGACCTGCAACAGGACACACAAAGATTGTAGATATATAAAGTACAAAAGTTCAGGGATGCAAACATCAAGTTGTGTTGAGTACCTGCTTTGTCCAGTTAGGAAGCTGGGCAGATAATAATGACAGATTAAGTACCAAGTTAAGACTGAGTTCACCTTGAAGGAGGCACTATAAAACTTCTTACAGTGTGCAATATAGTGGTGCACACCAATAATCCCAGCATTCTGGGAGGCTGAGGCAAGAGGATCACAAATTCAAGCCACCCCCTGGGCAATTTAGTAATTTAGCCTATCCTTTGATTCTGAAAATAGGGTGCATTAGTTCTTTAATAATTTGTCAGTGTCTGCTTTCTTTACTTTCTCTTCCTGGATTTATAATTCAGCTATAGTAGGGTCTCAGTCTTTAATGTTGGACACAGAAAGTCACCCAGCGCAGGGAAGGTGTTGGGATGAGGTTGTATGGGAGGCAGAGTGGCCAGAGGGGGTGCACTGAATCTGTAGTTGATTGGCAGCTGTGATGCTGGAGGCATCATGTTGCTCCTCAGAGACTCAGTGCGAGCAGAGCAGAAGTAGGCTCTGCTGCTTAGGCCTTAGGACCCAGAGACTACTGCAGGAACGCTGGGGTTCTCAAGGACCTTCTCGAAAGAAGGAAAATATGATGGCTCTTACACAATAACTATAGTAGGCTAGGGATATTCAAGCACATGGTTATTCTGGAAGACACTTGGGAGTCAGTGTGAAAACAAAATCTACTCAAAGCCAGGTATGGTGGCGCATTCCTGTAATCCTAGCACTCAGGAGGCTGAGGCAGGAGGATCATTGCAAGTTCAAGACCAGCCTGGGCTACAAAGTGAGCTCAAGGCCAGCCTGAACTGCATAGCAAGAGCCTGTCTCAAAAAAAAAGAAAAAAAAGCTACTCAAGGAAGATCCCAGCAGAGGCAGCTCCTGAGCACTTAAAGGGTCACTTCTAGATGAAGCAGTGGTTGTGGACAGACATGACCCTGTGACCACCAGTATGCAGGGTCATCTCACACCTACCTGTCCCCTCTCCTGCTCCCCCTTCCAGATTTCAGGCAGTGGGATGCTTCCACACCGGCTCTGTGGTCAACAGGACTCCCCTCTCGACAGCTCTGCTGGTCAGAGAGAGTTCGTGTCCTCTGGGAGGAGTTTGCGGCTGACTTTCCAGGCACATAGTTCCTACCAGGAGCAGCCCACCCACCTCCACAAGGGCTTCCTGGCTGTCTACCAAGCTGTGGGTGAGTCTCTCCTGGGGGTTCAGGGAAGGAGTGTCTGTCCCCAGCCATGATGCCTGCCTTCTCGAAGCCACAAACGGAAGTTCTAGCTTGGGCTGGGGGTGCAGGAACCCCACCCAGTTCGAGGGCAGCTGTTGCTCCTTGATGCTTAATCATCCAGGACGTTTTACAGACCCAACGTCTGCAGATCAAGAGATGTCAAAACAGGACTGAGAAGGTAACTCAGTGGTAGAGCCCTTGCCTAACTTGTATGAAGACCTGGGTTCAAGGCCTGGAGCGGATGGCACACTATAACAATACTGGCAGGGAAGGGAGGAGAGAAGGGAGGACGGAGAGATGATGTGTTAGAAGGGGGGATATTTTGAGGGGGATTCATGGTAATATGTCTTTAGCCATAATAAATTTTTATACTTTAAATATTCTCTATAGCCAAGTGTAGTGGCTCATTCCTATAATCCCAGTACTTGGGAGGCTGAGGCAGGTGGATCGTTGCAAGTTCAAGACCATCCTGGGCTACAAAGTGAGCTCAAGGCCAGCCTGAACTGCATAGCAAGAGCCTGTCTCAAAAAAAATGAGACAAGGAAAAAAAAAAAAAAGACAAGGGCAAGGACTTGCTAAAATACCCAGGCTGGCCTATAATTTAACAAAACAATTCTCTGTATATTTTGATCACCCCTTGTATTTAGATGATCTCCCACGGACAGATATTTTGCTGTCAGAAACAATGCTGCTGTGAATATCTTTGCACATACATGTGAGAATATTCTTGGAAACCGAAATTGTAGGTTAAAAAGTCTGTACCTTTGGGGCCAAGGATATAACTCAGCAACACCAGCACCTGCCTGGCAAGCACAAGGTCCTGAGTTCAATTCCCAGTACCAAAAAATAAAAAAAAAAATTATAACAAGTAAAAAGTCTGTACCTTTTTCCTTGTGATTATTGCTGAATTTCTCACCAAAATGTTTTTCACTAATTTACACTCACTCTCACAAACCATATAAGAAAGTACTTGTTTCCCCATACTCTGCTAATCACAGTTTTTTTTTAATTTTTTTATTTTACTTAAAAAAGAAAGAAAGAAAAGAAAATTTTAAAAAAGACAAAATAGAAAAAACGAGAAAGTGTAGAATACAGAATTCAAAAAAAATTAACATCATAAAATCACTAGTTGATACATTACATATTGACATCTTAACAATAGTTGTTAAAGTTACAAAATCAAAGCATAAAAAGTGGCTAAACACTCAAACATTGACAGTACAAACTCTTCTAATCACAATTATTTTCAAATTCTAAGTGTTGACAATCTGGATGGTAAAAACTTGCTCGATTGTTTAGCTTTATTTGGTTTTGTTCTGTTTCCTTTCGTTTCATTTCACTTCTGTTTTGTTTTGTTTTGTTTTGTTTTGTTTTGAAATCACTGTGCAGCTCAAACTAAATAGAACCTGACACCTTGCCAGTCTGAGGGAAGCTCTAACGACTACTGTTTCCTACAGCTCTGAGCTGCAAGCCCCTCAGCCAGGCCAGTGGGGGCTCTGCAGGCCCCCTCACACCTGGAGCCACCCCCTCACACATCCACACTTACTGCCAGGAGCCCTACTACCAAGCAGTACCTGCTGGTAAGTCCCCCGTGCAGGAAAACAGTTCTATTGCCTGGACCCTCTGAGCACTTACTCTGTCAGCCCAATGTCCTCCAATTGTCAGCCTGTTCTATGTCTCCCCTCATTTTGCTCCTAGGGATGCTCAGTTGCCCAGTCCAGGGGACCTGGAAGGACCGGCAGGACACGCAGGAGTGTCCTCAGTGTGTGCCTGGTAAGGAGTTCTCCACGTGGCGCTATTCCAAGGCCCAGGTCCCCAGTAAGCCTCACCGGGATGCACAGACACAGGGCCCGCAGGAGAGCCTGAGGTAGAAAGGGGAGATGGGCAGAGAAGAGGAGCTCATCCCTTATTCTTCCAACATCAAAGATTGTCTGAGGCAGCCAGGCGTGGTGTCACATGTAATCCCAGAACTTGGGAGGCTGAGGCAGGAGGATCATTACAAGTTCAAGACCAGCCTGGACTACAAAGTGAGCTCCAGACCAGCCTGAACTGCATAGTGAGAACCTGTCTCAAAAAGACCTCCTCAGAAAAAGTTTGAGGGAAGTAAGGCAAGAGGAATTTAATCAGGTGGTCAAGTGAAGCAGGAAGGAGAGAAGAGTGAAAATAACAGAAGATGTTTTATATGTTGTATTTTAAAGACACACAGGGCTATCAGCCTGCCCCCAAAGCTCCCCTTCTGGTTGCCACAGTGGCAGAAATTCTGCTTTCTTTGGGGAGTGGAGGTGTGGCTGAGGACTGGACCTAGGGCCTCCCACATACTAGGCAAACTCTCTACCACTGAGCCACGCTTTAGCCCTCTACCTTAAATTTTTTTTATTCAGGTAAAACTCATCAATTCAACTACTTTATACAATTCAGAGAATTTTAGTATATTAACAATGTTGTAGGAACATTGCCACTAATTCCAGTACACATTCATCATCCTGCCCCTAAAATTCCCCAGATCTCCAACTCCCTCTTCCCCCAGCCCCTGGCTACAGCTAATCTATTTTCTGTCTCTATGGATTTGCTTAATGTGCACATTTCACACAAATGGAATCATACAATATGTGTCCTTTGCGTCTGAGTTCTTTCACACAGCACAGTGTTGCCAAGGTTCACCCATGTTATAGCAGGTAGCAGCACTTCAGTCTTTTTACGGCCATATAAATATCCCTCTGTTTGTATGTATATACCGCACTTTGTGTATCCACTCATTAGTGGATGGACATTTTGGTTGTAGATATTATGAGTAACACTGATATGAGCATTTTTATATAAGTTTTTGTATAGACATACATTTCCAGATCTCTTGAGTATCTAACTAGGAATGGAATTGACGAATCAAATGGTAATTCTGTGTCTAGCATTTTGCGGAACCAGCAGATTATATTTCCACAGCAGTGGCACCATTTTACATTTCACCAGCAATTCTGAGGGTGCAAGTCCGTCATTTTTGAAGACCATTTTTTGTTTCATTTCTGATTATGCAGTACTAGGGATTGAATCCATGGGCCTTTGCCCTGAGCTACGTGCCAGCCCTTTTTTGTATTTTTAATTTTGAGAAAGGGTCTCATTCTCTCACTAAGTTGCCCAAGCTGAACTTGAACTTGCAGTCCTCCTGCCTCAGCCCCTCAGGTGCTGGAATTACAGGTGGGCTTTGCCTTCCTAACCCACTCAGATCAGCAGAGAACTCCAGGGGTAGCCTGAAAACCTGGGGTCCGGGAGTGGCTTGGAGGGAGGGTGGTGTGGGAGATACTCTAAGTGAGGGTGAGACACCAAACACAGAGGCACTGATG
The DNA here is from genome assembly GCA_004027295.1 of Dolichotis patagonum. Classification (NCBI taxonomy): domain Eukaryota; kingdom Metazoa; phylum Chordata; class Mammalia; order Rodentia; family Caviidae; genus Dolichotis; species Dolichotis patagonum. The sequence goes on from PVJX010026583.1 coordinate 13,534, forward strand.
ATAAACTGCCTGCCACAGGATGTGGCCTGAGAACAGTCCCACCAAGAGTCTAAGGAGTGGCCATCAAGGCAGGAAGGGGAGACCTGCAGAGCCAGCCGCAACTGTGTGCTCATTTGGGCACCCTGCCGTCCTGGGCCTCAGGCAGGATGCCCACCCAGTCACTTCAGAGTTGATCCACTGCTTCTCTGTCCTCTCTCTTTCAGTGTGTGGACGGCCAGTCACACCCCTTGCCCAGAACCCAGGGACCCTTGGCCCTTCCAGAGCCCCACTGGGCAGCTTCCCCTGGCAAGCCTTCACGGTCATCCACGGCCGCGGGGGCGGGGCCCTCCTGGGGGACAGGTGGATCCTCACTGCCGCCCACACCATCTACCCCAAGGACAGCGCCTCTCTCAGGAAGAACCACAGTGTGGACGTGTTCCTGGGCCACACGCACATAGATGAGATGCTGGGACTGGGGAACTATCCCGTCCACCGGGTCGCGGTGCACCCTGACTACCGCCAGCACGAGTCCCACAACTTCAGTGGGGACATCGCCCTCCTGGAGCTGCAGCACAGCGTCCCCCTGGGCCCTCACCTCCTCCCAGTCTGCCTGCCGGACACTGAGACGCTGTACCGCAGCGGCCTGTGGGGCTACGTCAGCGGCTTTGGCGTGGAGATGGGCTGGCTCACTACGGAGCTGAAGTACTCCAGGCTGCCAGTGGCCCCCAGGGAGGCCTGTGAGGCCTGGCTCCGGGAGAGGCAGCGGCCTGAGGTGTTTTCTGACAACATGTTCTGTGTAGAGGATAAGACGCAGACAAACAGTGTCTGCCAGGGGGACAGTGGTAGTGTCTATGTGGTGTGGGATGGACGTGCCCATCGCTGGGTGGCCACAGGCATCGTGTCCTGGGGTGTCGGGTGCGGCAAGGGGTACGGCTTCTACACCAAGGTGCTCAACTACGTGGGCTGGATTAAGGAAGTGATGGGTGGCAGGGACTGAGTGTGGGGCTCGCGGGCAGAGACTGACCAGCACTGTAGATGCCGGGTCCAAAGAGCTGGGAGTGAAGGATGAGCCCTTCAAGTCACTGCTGTGGCAAGGCTCTGTAGAGAAACCCTCCTCCTCTCAGCCTAGTAGGAAGCAGCATCCGACGGCCCCATCCCCTCCACTCTGCCTTCAAGTATGTCTGCAAGAAGGAAGCCCTGCACGGCTAAGCTGCTGTCGCCTGGCAGTCTCGCGTCCCCCTCCCGCACCGAAGCTTCTCTGTACTTCCCTGTGGAAGAGGCGCCTTCTCACCCCCTCTTGGATGGTGTGCAGAGGAAGGGGTCCTCGTGGCATTTCGTTTCTGAAATATTCCAAAGAGCCTTTAATTGCCCTTCAGATATTCAAACTGTTGGCTCATCACCTACCACAACTCCTACACGCAATAGTAATCCCTCCTGCTGTTTTACACCCTCAACAAGCAGGTTCTTCTCATGTTATTCCTCCTCATCCTCACACATGTTTGCAAAGGATGTGTTTTTGTCCACGGCTTTCAGACAAGGAAGCTGCCATTCAGGGAGATATGTTAACTTGTGACAGCGAACTCAGAGGCGGTTCTCCCTGCCCCAGTATCCATGATGCCTCTGCAGTTGTCCGCAGGCCCTACCCTCCCTGTGCTGATCCCTGCATCCTTACAGATTCTCTCCCTGGATGCCCTGCTTCTATGGATGCCTGTCTTCCCCACTCCTGCAGATGCTTTGAGGGCCTCAGTACCAGGCTGGGACTTACTGCAGACACACCAGCTGGTGTCATTGATGAATATCAGAAATCAGAGAAGGCAATGAATTTGTTAGCATTGAGAGCAAACCTGCTGGATAATCAAAGATTAAATTTATCATTGGCCAAGTGTGATGGTGCACGCTGTGATCCCAGCACTCCAGAGGCTGAGGCAGGAGGATCACTGTGAGTTCGAGGATGGCCTGGGATACCTAGTGAGCTCAAGCCCAGCCTGAACTGTATAGGGACCCCCTGTCTCAAAAAGAAAAAAAAGGTGTGCGCACACGTGGTTACTGCTATTTTTTAAATTTTTGCACAGTTCAAAAGACTATTAAAAATATTCTTAAACTACTAAGCAGAGATTGTGTTAATAGGATATGACAAAGACCATTTGATTTTCCAGTTTATTTCGTTTAGATGTTATTTAATAAATATGTCATTTTTATTTTATTTTACTTATTTTTACTACTGAAAAAAGTATTTTTATTAAAAATTAAGTTTTTCTTGATTGGGGATTTAGCTCAATGGTATAAGCACCTGCCCGGTAAGGGTAAGGTCATGAGTCTGATTCTCGGTACCAAAAAAAAAAAAATTTAAGTTTCTCTCTTCCAATACAAAAAATATATACCTATACTTCTGTATATGTGTGTGTGTGTGTGTGTGTGTGTGTGTATATATTATATATATAGTTGTAGACCTAATTCTAGCTCTAAATTTATAGATCTAAATTTACACTTAGTGATATAAATGTATAGCTGACATAAATATGGAGTATAGATACAGAAAAAAGATTGACACAGAGATACATCCACAGAAAACCTACCATTGCTTTAAAAGAGAATTTTTCCCCCAGAATCAAACCCTAGAAAGAATGAACAGTGTAGTGCCAGCTTAAAACAAACACAGGAGCAATCTTTCTATGGCTACACCTCCTTTTTATTCTTGGTCTAAGAGCAGGGTATAGCAAATGTGCATGGGTGAAGCTTGGTTTGAGTGGCTGGGCAAAGTGGGGTGAAGCCGGGCTTGAGTTGGTGAAGTCCTGGTTTGTCGATTTTAAGTCATACAACATCATAGCAGAGCAGAACCCACAACTCCCAGGATGGAAGAGAAAACTTCAGTTATCTGTTCCACCACCTCCTCCTTCCCTGCCCTGTCTGTGCCTATAATACACATCACACACACACACACACACACACACACACACACACACTGCTATCAGAATATTAAAATGCCGTTAGCCAGACAAGATTCCCTTCCCCCTGTCTTCTGATCTGATGTGTCTCCTCCTACTTTTCTTTTGTCTTTCCTTATCTGACAGTGCAGTGGCTCATGCCCTGATCAATTGTCAGGTCAGCCCTGCCGCCAGATCCGTCCCTCAGCACCAACAGCCTGCTGGAGACTCCTCCAAACCTTGGTCATTCACCACCCTCTATGTACCTGCTACCTAGCACATTCCGTGAGGACACAGCCAGTGCCAAATGGGGACACATCTGTCTCTGTGAGACAGTGCCCAGCACATGAAATGGCAAGCAGGTGGGGAGATGGGTTGAGGGTTCATCATAGAAGGAAATCAGCCTACAAGTGTGTAGGAACCCAGAGGCCTGCTTGAAAAGTGCCAGAGAGCATTGAAACCATGGAGAACTGAAGAAACGCTCCCAAAAAGGCAAAATTCTAAAGCAAGACCTCACCTCCCAGTGGATGGGAGAGCTGTCCTGGGGACCTGAATTCCTCTCAAAAAAGCCCAACTTGCTTTTTCTCTGTAGCTGCACCCTTTGCCTGAGCGCTGAGTAATGTGACCCTTGGGTCTCAAACCGGATGCTGAGAACACAGGGTGCCGCACTGATATCTCTAAGACCCTGGTCTACCAGCAAGCCTGAGCCCTGCGTTAGAGTCATCTGATGCTGCAACCTTTCCTCTAGGGCCAAGTGTCCCTGGAGAGCAAAACCCATTCTTCCCTATCTACTCCCAAATGTCCTCCAGTGTCCCCTTGTTCCTGTCACTTCATCACAGACATTGGGCCCAGCCTTTCCTGGGGTGACTATGGACAGGAAGAATGGGGTCAAAGCTTCTGGGAGCACCTCTGAGGGCCCGGACTCCTGGACTGGATAACGCCCTGGCAGGAATACCCAAAGCAGTAGCTGGGGTCCCCATTACTCTGTGCTTAGGAACCATGAAACACAACAGCAGCTGCTAGGAAAATCCTTGAAGAAATGCTGATCAGCCAGGTATGGTGGCACATACCTATAATCCCAACACTCAGGAGGCTGAGTCAGGAAGATCTCTGCAAGTTCGAGGCTAACATAAGCTACAAAGTGAGTTCAAGGCCAGCCTGAACTACATAGCAAAAGACAAACAGAAGAAGAATAGGAGGAGAAGAAAAAGGGGAAGAGGAAGAGGAAGGGGAAGAAGAAAGAAATGATGATTAGATTTACAAACTGAGGAGTTTGGACCTCTACCCAAAGGCTTCCCCAGGCCTAGAGCTTCAGACCTAGGCTCCTCCCTTCCCCACATAGGCCAGCAGGTGGCAGCACCAACAGGACTATCAAAACCAAAACTAAAGAAACTCAGATTTTTTTTTTTTTTTTTTTTTTTTGGTTTGGTTTGTTTATGCAAATAGTTCATTCCCTCGTTCCTCCGGGAATGGTCCCCCTCCACCTCCACAGTCACCCCTCCCCTTCCCTGCTCTGCAGGGCTGCTCTCTCCCTCAACGGCTCGGTGAATGAATACGCTGTCAAGACAGCCAAGGACCCAAAAACAAGCAGGCCTGGGAAATGTGAGTAAGGCTGGGGACACTGAGGTGGGAAGAAGGGCCGGGCACAAGAGGCAAGCTGGCCCCAGACTCACACAAGAGCCAGGGATGCCCTCCCCTCCCCGCATACCCCATCTGTGCCAGTACACACAGGCACGCTCATTCACCAACACAGGCACCCACCCTGAGGCGACACAGAGCTGACGATGCCTTCTTTTCTTCCTCTGGGCTCATAACACGGAGGCACGAGGGGAAGTGAACGCCACCCTGCTCAGCAGGAGGAACCCCAATTTCCCAAGCCCAATGGAGGGCTTCTCCTAGAGGGCTCTGCTGCACATGCGGGACCCCTTTCCCAGAGCCATGCCCTCCGTGCCCCGGTCCCATGCTCTGGTCCCATGCCAGTCCCATTCGGGAAAGGGAGGTGGTGAAGGGGGGGAGCATAATGGGAACATGCAACCTCTGGACTGGACACTGCCCGGGAGGGACCTCAAGGCAGAAGCTGCAGAGGTGCCCCACCTCATAGGACATCTCCATGAGTCTCCCACAACCTGAGAGAAGTTCGCGGTGCTCCCCACCAGCCCTGCAGACACCTCTTTCCCTTCTACAGGTGGTTCTTGTTCCTCCTGGTGCCAGCCCTGCTCTGCAGGGTGAGAGGCTCCGTCCCCATCCCTCAGAAGCTCTTTGGGGAGGTGACTTCCCCTCTGTACCCCAAACCTTACCCCAACAACTATGAGACAACCACGATCATCACAGTGCCCCCAGGATACAGGGTGAAGCTCGTCTTCCAGCAGTTTGACTTGGAGCCTTCGGAAGGCTGTCTCTATGACTATGTCAAGGTAGGGGCCAGGTTGGAGGGCAGAGGGCATACTGCGCAGGGGCCTGTGTTCCAACTTCCCTGGACAGCGGGTCCACCCCAGCCCCATCGGAGCTGATGGCTGAATAGAGTTCTGCAAGCTACTGGATGCCGCAGATCAGGTGCTCCGAGATTTAGGCTGCTCAGTGAGCACCATGGGGAGAAACACAGAGAAGGGGAGACACAGTAGTCACACTGCTGACTTGCTGGGAGTCTTTGAGAAACATCTGTGTCTCACTTTCCCTGTTTCCATGGAAAATGTGACCATGACTGCCCACCTCAGCAGGAACACGAGAAAGAAACGTGCGTGGCAGCTCACGCACAACTTTCAGCAAGGTGAGAGACTCTGTCCCCACACCAAGGAGGCTCCTTCCCCATCCTGTCTTTTACATCCAGTAAAGATAAGACCAAAGACTCGAGCAGGGCCTATGCCTGTCCATCCCGGGCAACAGCCCGGAGGTTGATGAAATACCATGGAAACGTCACAGCCCCCTAGCACAGAGGACACATCATGCATGGAGAACAGGGATCGGGTGGCCTGGAGGGTGAGGAGTAGGGGAATCTCTGAGGAGAAGAGACAGGGCAGCACAGGCTGCTGGCTCCAGGGCGCTTGCATTCAGCTGCATCCATCCAGAGGCCTGGCTGGGTTGAGAGGCTGAATAAGCATGTGGGGCACAGAAAGAAGACAGAAACTGAAACCCAGTCCAAGCTTGGGCAAAGGAACCATAAAAGCCAGGCAGAGACCATCAGGATGCCAGAAGAAGAAGGATCCAGAGGTGTGGGGAATGAGAGACATCTGCGCCCTTTGGGGAGAGGGTCAGGCATAAAACAGAGATGAGGTGACATCCCAACCTCAGATGACAACCAGAGCCAGTCAGTGGGAGACGCAGGTGACAGGTGGATGTCACAGGATGTCCAGCAGGCAGTGACCAGTTGGAGCCACTGTGTCGTACAATTCATTCTAGGGTACAGAGAGGGATCTAACTCCTCAGCCCGACTTCTTCCCCCACCTTGTCCATCTCCCACCAGATCTCTGCCGATAAGAAAAACCTTGGGAGGTTCTGTGGGCAGCTAGGGTCCCCCCTGGGCAACCCTCCAGGGGAGAAGGAATTTGTGTCCAAAGGGAACAAGATGCTGCTGACCTTCCACACAGACTTCTCCAATGAGGAGAGTGGAGCCATCATGTTCTACAAAGGCTTCCGGGCCTATTATCAGGCCGTGGGTAAGTTGTCCCTGAGGGCAGCTCTTCTCCTTGGCCTTCGCAGAAAAGGGAAACTTTGAATCAAAAGGAGCCCAAAGCCTGGCTTTCCTTGTTTCTCCCCTCAAGTGAAGGGGCTTATCAAACTTGGGCTGTGCCTCCACTGGGCAATTCCCAGGAAGCATTAAGAGAGGCCCGGATGTCCTGGCAGCCAGGAATGGGGTTTGTCCCTAGGCCTCTGGTGAGTGCGTGACCTCTCCGAGACCAGAGCCCCTTCAGGAATTTCCTGGCTTGGATTCAACCCTTCCTTCTGAATCTCCTGCAGACCTCAACGAATGTGCTTCCCAGAGCAACTCGATAGAGGACGATTCCCAGCCCCGCTGCCAACAACTATGTCACAACTACGTCGGTGGCTACTTCTGTTCCTGCCGTGCAGGCTACGAGCTCAGGGAAGACAGGCATTCCTGCCAGGGTGGGTGAAGTGAGATTTGGGGGTGGGGCAGGCGCTGAGCTGGGATTGCTGGGCTCTTAGTGACTCCTGAGACTTTGCTTTCCCAGCTGAGTGTAGCAGCGAGCTGTACACAGAGCCAGCAGGCTACATCACCAGCCTGGAGTACCCCCAGCCATACCCCCCAGACCTGCGCTGCAACTACAGCATCAGGGTAGAGCGGGGCTTCACCCTACACCTCAAGTTCCTGGAACCTTTTGAAATTGATGACCACCAGCAAGTGCACTGCCCCTACGACCAGCTCCAGGTACAGCTATCCTACCCAATGGGCTCCTAACCTCTCCTTTCCACATCCCAGTGGCTCCTCTCACCCCTACTTCCTCCTGGATCCTCTGGTCAACTCAGACAGGGGTGACCAGCTTCATACCTGGGTTCAGGGCTGGGCAAGTTCCTCACAACCAGGAGTCCTGTGGGTCTTTTCCACCTCCAGCTGAAAACATACACAAGGCAAATTTCAGCCCTGTGTAAAAATCCCCCAGCTGGAAAGCGAACTCTCCCTCCTTTCCCATCAGATCTACGCCAATGGGAAGAACATGGGCGAGTTCTGTGGGACACAGAGGCCTCCTGAACTAGATGCCCGCAGCAATGCTGTTGACCTGCTGTTCTTCACTGACGAGTCAGGGGACAGCCGGGGCTGGAAGTTGCACTATACCACAGAAAGTAAGGCCAGTGGGCTGCAGGTGTCACTCAGTGCAGAGGTGTAGCATGCATGAGGGCCTGGGTTCCATCCCTAGCATCAAGATCAATAAATAAAAATAAAATGTGAAAATAAGGCTCCCAGGAGCCTCCCTCACTGGAGAAAGGGATGACTAGTGGCTCTGAAACATTCATGTTTCTCCCCAACAGTCATCAAGTGCCCACAGCCCAAGCCCCTAGATGAGTTCACCATCATCCAGAACCCACAGACACAGTACCAGTTCCGGGACTATTTCATTGTCACCTGCAAAAAAGGCTACCAGCTCATTGAGGTAAGGCCCCAGGGCTATGGGGACCTGACACCCAGGCCCCGTCCTCTGGGAGGAATCCAGGTGGGTCCATCCACAGCAGCTCCAGGTTCACACCCAGCAGAACCACAGAGGTTGAGCTGGTCGACCAGCTCTCCAACTTGAGTGCACACCGCAAACATTCAAAGAGTTTTTAAAAAATATTAGTGTCTGAGTCTCTTCCTGAATGACTCTTTCATCCATTTGTACTATACCTTGGCATTGGGATTTAAAATTACTCAGGTGATTCTGATACACAGCCAGGTTTGAGGGCTACTGATCTTGTCCATAGCACACAGTAGAGTTAAGAACAGGAATGGCAGGGAGGGAATGTGGTGACTTTGTCAACATCATGGGATGATTTTGTGCAGCAGGGCTAGGACCCCAACCTCCTGCTCCCGGCCTCTTTATATACACCAGGGGTCTCAAATTAGACTCACTGCCCTCTCGGCTTTGCAGACCCTGGATGGAATATGGTTTTATCTATGTGCCATGGTCACAAAATCTCATAAACTGAAACACTTTCCAAAAACTGTACAATTGGAGTTTCCAGTTTTTCAGCATCTTGTCCCCGCTGTCTGCTGGACTGCTACAGCACTCAGCCAAGATCAGCATGTTACCCTGAAATAGTCGAGGTGTGTCTATGATCACACTGCCTGAGTGCACCCAATCTCTCTGAAAAAGACTGGAGGACAGTGATGCTTTGGGACAGGCCATGCCCTTAAGTAAACTGTAATTTAGGCGAGAGGACATGATGTAGGCCTCAGCTGTCAGGGTCTCCAGAGAGGGAAAAGTCTGAGCCTTTTGTCTCAAAACAAAACACTCATTCTGGCTGTGGTTTTAAAATTACAAATTGTGGGGTTTAATGGAAATAGGCAGGAAACTAGAGGGGAGATTCTTGTGCCTGCCAATTAGCCTTTGTTCTGACTTTCTGCTGTGTGACTCAGTGTCCCCTGTGGCTCTGAACTGAGCGGGCTGACTAGAGAGAGGAAGGAGCCACGGTCAGGAGACACACTGAGTTCTGAAAGTTCAAGGCTGTCTTCACTTCTGCTCCGGCTCCTGCTTGGGTCAGTGCAGGGAAGGTAGCTCTGCGCCCTGGTGCTCATGGTTTCTCTGACCTCTGCCCACACAGGGGGACCAGGCACTGCTGTCCTTCTCAGCTGTCTGCCAGGATGACGGCACATGGCATCGTGCCATGCCCAGGTGCAAGAGTAAGTCACAGTTCCAGGATATGTCTATCCTGGGGCCCTCCAGCCCCCTCGTCTCCAGAACGTGAACTAAGAAGAAAAAAGAGTGTCCAAACTAAGACTCCCCCTCAAGAAACCCCCCTATACTTGTCCCTTCTCAGAGACTGACAGACTCCATAAGACCTCAAGTGCAGTCTACCCAACTCCGCTAATCACAAGCACCTTCCTCACTGATCGTATTTCTCTAAGGTTTGCAGCCCATTCTGCAGACAGGGTATACACACACACACACACACACACACACACATAACCATTCTCAGTTCTCATCCCACCCTTACTCTTTCCAAGTCAGGGACTGTGGACCACCCCGAAGCCTGTCTAACGGGGACTTCCGGTACATCACCACCAAAGGGGTGAACATCTATGAGTCCCGCATCCAGTACTACTGCCGAGAGCCATATTACAAAATGAAGACCCGAGCTGGCAGCAGTGAGTCGGAGCGAGGTAAGGACTCACATCCACAGCAGTCTTCTCCTGTACACCCTCTGGGACATCCTCTGAGAGCTCTTCCAATAAAACCCCAAGGGAATGTAGAGTAAGTGTGTGCCCAGAGCCCTGGCTTCAGGGGCCTAAACTGCAGACAGTAGATTTGAGGGAGGAGACACTTGACTGATGCAAAAGAAGACTTGAACCTCTTAGAGTCAGTTCCTTCATAACTACCACCACCACCAAAACAACATTAGCATCACCTCCAGCCAGCACCAATTCTAATACAGTCACCACCATTGCCAATACCAACACCAACAACGAGAATACCAACACCATCTCCACCATCATTATCAACAAAACTATCATCACCACCATTCAAACACCCTCACCACCAGCACTACCATCCCCACTAACACCACCGCCATCATAACTGGCTGTCATAACACCATAACTGCCATCATAACACCACAGTTACAGTGCAATGTTCCCTACAAATTCTCCCCTCTCAAACTGGTATATTGTGATATTTTTGTATTTGGGTTTATTTAGGTACTCTCAAACCACCCACAGATATCCTTAACACTTTCAAAAAAGAATGAGGGGATAATAAAGTTCTTGTCTAGCATGAGTTCCTGAGTTCAACTCTCAGCACTAGAAAAAACAATACATTCACTGAAACATTTTTGTCCTGGGCATGGTTTGTGTTGGTGCACATCTGTACTCCTAGCACTTAGGAGGCTGAGGCAAGAAGATTGCAGAGAGTTTGAGGCTAACTTGTGCTACATAGAGAGTTCAGGCCAGCCTAGAATAAACAGCAGGAACTTGTCTCAAAAAACAACAAACTGGGAGTGGTGGCACACACCTGTAATCCCAGCACTTGGGAAGCTGAGGCAGGAGTATCACTGTGAGTTCAAGGCCAGTTTGGGCAACAAAGTGAGTTCAACGTGAACTACATAGCAAGACCCTGCCTCAAAAAAGAAAAAAAGTTCAAGGCCAGCCTGAACTGCATAGTGAAACCCTGTCTCAAAAAGGAAAAAGAAGAAAGAAAGAAAGAAAGAAAGAAAGAAAGAAAGAAAGAAAGAAAGAAGAAAGAAAGAAAGAAAGAAAGAAAGAAAGAAAGAAAGAAAGAAAGAAACAGAGATTTAGCTCAGTGGCATAAGTGCCTGCCTGGCAAGTACAAGGTTGTGAGTTTAATCCCCAGTACCCCCCCAAAAAAAGAAAGAAAAGAAAGAAAGAAAACAACAACAATCAAACAAAAAGAAACAGATTTGGGACAAGTATGAATCCCGGGTTATATATGATATTCATTTAGGGCTGGGCTTTAGAGTTAGACAGCCCTTATTTTTAATCTTCATTCTGGTACTAGAAATTCTGTGGCCACATGCAAATTTTTTTCCCCTACCACTGGGAATGAACTACTTACTTCTTGAGACAGGATCTCACTAAATTCCCCAAGTGGGGACTAAGAATTTAGCTCAGTAGTATAGTGCCTGCCTGGCCAGTATGAGGTTCTGAGTTCAAATCCCAGTACCAAAAGATAAATAAATAAATTCCCTAGGTAGAGGTCAAATTTATGGTCCTCCTGCCTCAACCTCCCAGAATGCTGGAATTATAAGTATACACCCTCATGTCTGGCTCTTCATGAAAATTATTTAAACTGTATTTCCTTGTCTATGAAATGAAAATAACACATACTCCAAAGTGTCACTGCTGCACTTAAATGAAACAGTGCAGCTAAAGCATCTAGGAACAAGCATTGCATATTGTCAACAACCAGAAAATGTAGCTACAATCCCACTGCCAAGATGTGATCACTGACAAGATTTAAGATTAGCATACATTTCCTCCGATGTTTATTTTTTGTTTTCACAAATAGGCTTCATATCAAACACATATTTAAGTGTTATGATTTTTTTTAACTTAACATTAAGACAAAAAATATATGTATGGATCCTTTCAGTGCTTTTGATATTAATTCACATAGCTTTGAACCAGTTAACGTTGACTTTTACCCAGCCTGGCTCCATATCTCCCCTCCCTGATCCATCCAACCCTTAGGGCACACCGGCCTCTGTGATCTATTTTTTTGCCTGTCACCTCCCCCTGACTGTGGCCCTCTCCCACAGGGCTGTTCACCTGCACTGCCCAGGGCACCTGGAAAAATGAGCAGGAAGGAGAGAAGATCCCTCGATGTCTGCCAGGTGAGTGCAACCCTCCCAGGCCAGGCTCAACATCCTTCGGAACCCTCTGGGGCTCAGAAATGGCGCAGCATGGAGAGAGGAGACAGCAAGGTGACAGAGAAGAGGAGTGGGGGGAAAGGAGAGGGAGACTCCAGAGAGAAAGCAGGACAGGCACAGGGCAAGGACTCATCCTGACATTCCAGCAACTTCACAGCAGCAGGGAAGTCAGCAAATAAAAACAGCAAGACAAATGCCAGG
>PVJX010026584.1:0-25693 GCA_004027295.1 Dolichotis patagonum
GCTTTGAGCCTGCCTTTTGGTCTTTCCTTTTGTCATTTTTCTATATTTCCTTACTTTGAGCGGTGTTCCAAAACTTTCTTTGCATGTGTGGTGAATTACCTCTTACACCCTCAGTTCCTGGAGGGGCAGTGGCTCCCCCACAGGCTCTTGGTCTCCTCTCAGGGTCCTAACTCCCTTCTGTGGGCTCCTGGCTCCCTAATTTGTAAGGCGAATGCTGGGTGTGGTCACCCCAGAGCCTGTGGAATCTCAGGCAGGCCAGGCCACCATGCTTTGTCCCAGGCAGGTCTCCAGGAGGTTCCCTGTGAGTTAAGGGTGGGCCTACAGGTCCCAAAGAGTCAGGCCAGAATGTTGGTTTCTGAAAAGTTCCTGGTCCCAAACAGACCTGGCCAAGAGGCCAGTCTCCACAATATTCCCAATCCAAACAGCCCGGGCCACTCTGCGGGTCCGAGAGGTTCGGGTCCCAAAGAGACAGGCTGCAATGCTGCTTTCTGGGAGACTTCCTGGGGGTGAAGGGCGGGGCTACGGGCCCAAACAGACCTGGCCCAGATGCCGGTCTCCAGGCAGTTCCCTGCGGATGAAGGGCAGGCCTACCAGTCCCAAACAGTCTTGCTGATATGAAGGTCTGCGCAGACTTTCAATCCAAACAGCCAGGGCCACTCTGCGGGTCCGAGAGTTTTGGGTCCCAAACAGACAGGCCACCCAACTCGTTTTGTGATTAGAACTGTAGAAAGCATTAAGTTTGTGAATCAAGGCACCATAGGATATGACAGAATGTTTTACCTAATTTACTCTGCTGTGCTATAGAAACAAAAAGGAACTCCTCTTCTCTGTGCGTTTTGCCTTCTCCTGCAGAAGCCTATAATATGACTAGATAGTAGTACTCTACAGTTTCATTGAAAGAGCCTCTTAATTTTCCAAGTCCAAAAAGCTGACCTAGAGGATATTGTTTTCCTTTAAGGCTCCATTTTACTGGAACTTATGTAGACTCCTCTCCAGCTTAGTTCAGGCCTGGAGGAGTCCACATTTGTGATCCAGTGTCATGGTTAATATACTGTGTCAACTTGAGGAGTTAGAAGCTTAATGAAGCAACTCAGCAGGTGGGCTGGGGCCTCACTTTGTAAACATCCTCATCCTGTGCAAGAGTGTTGGGAGCCACTGAAGCTGGCATTTGCCATCTGCGGGGGCCAGCAGTCCCTTTTCTCCCATCAGGAGAGAGGGCTCCACCTGACCTCAGCTTTCGTCTCTTTACTTTATTTTCCCATCCTCTCACGGTCCTCCCTCCTACCTCAAACACCAAGAGCCACACTGGTCATGGCAGGAGTGGAGGGAACGGGAGACTGTGAGGACTCGTCCTGGGTAGTGACAGCCTGCTTACAATATAAGGGAGGAAAAGAGGCTGCTCCCCCCACCCTGTGGCTCTTGTTTTTTTGCTGCCTCCTGCTGCTCTAAACCATGTCATACCATGCTGCTTTGGAACCAGTTGATTATGGACTGAAACCTTCACAAACTGTGAACTAAATAAACCTTGCCTTCCTTAATTTTGGGTGCTGAGGATTTTGTCTTAGCAACAAGAGAAAAATAGCTAAGATACCCAAGGAAAAGTGATTGGAATTCCAATAAGTAATTTCAACCTATCACTTCCAGTGCAACTCATGGTGAGAATAAAGAAACAAACACGCATCTGTAGTTGTGGGAAGCCAAGGAGGTCCTAAGTCCAATTAGAACAATGGCTAACCAGAACAAAAGCCTCTGCCCAGAGCTGCACTCGGGTTTTACTAATTCGTGAAGAAGGGAGAGGTTTGGGGATGAAAGAATGAGAATGGCAGGAAATAGTAAGTGCAGTGAGTGGGCTAGGTAGGAGGCCTACTAGCACCTCTGCAGTATGCAGAAGGAGGTAGCAGAATATTAATCCCCCCAACACAGTCTGAGGAAGCATCTTGTACGTGGGGTTGGTGCTTCAGCTTTGATGTCTGGCCTTCATGCTCTGAGACATCACGGATTCTTTCCCAAACTTCCATCTCAGCAGAAACGTCGGCATCACTTAGCCTAGCTCCACACTCCAGTCATTGGGAGATGTAGGCCAAACACTGCTTCAAAGACCACACAGCAGCACCTTGGCTAGACCATCTACACGGCTTAAGGTCAACTGAGGAAGTAAAGAATTAACTGAGTCGGCTTAGTACATGGAACTAGGGCTGGGTTTAGCCAAAACAGAGACATGTTTTTCTGTCAAGGAGAGCCATCCCAGTGTCCTCCATACAGCCTATGGACATCCTACCCTTTTGCACTCCCTTCACACAGCGCATGTGGAAGACAGTGTACACTTAGCTACCAGTCACGTGGTCTCTAGGGACAATTACAACTAGCAAAATCCTAAGTGAGATATTTAGGCCATCTACCTTCCAAAAGTGTATTACATGTAGGTCTCTAACAGATACAAACAGGTTCAAGGCATCTCACAAGGGCAACTCTGTGGGTTTCTTGCACTTGGTAGAAACTGCTGCAAATGGATCCCTAACTTTTCCTTTCTGTACCAAACATGTGTTTTGTTTAAAAATCTCTAAGCCAAATGCCACTGAATAGGAGACCCTGAAGATGGTAGTTATTAATGGATTGAAAGAGGAGACTATTAAATGTACCAGCTGTAAGGCACCCAGAAAAAGACAGAAATGTTACAGAAAAAACAGCAAGTTCATGGTCAGTTTGGACTACACAGTGAGACCCTGTCACAAAAATAAATAAAACAGTAAAAACAAAGAAGCAAACTATAGAGCATTCCAGGGAAAAGACAGCAGAGCTGGCTGTTCCACAGACAGAGCAGACCCATGCAAAAGATGCATTTTATTTTTATGGGGTCTCACAGGAATGTCATTAATTATTCATGTTTTTTCCAGGAAGAGATGGGGGTCTCCATATTGGACAAGTTTAGTTGCTATGCAGTCTTGAGTTTGGAACTTCAGAGACAACTGTCAGATGTTTGACCACCTTTGCTAGTACCAGTCTCATCTGGTTTCCTCATGCGTCTCACTTTCTTTTTTCAAAGAATATAGAGACTTATTGACTTAGTGAACAGCCTGATTTATGTTCTCTTTTCACCAAAAGTTACAGCTACCATTCATTTTCTTGCAGGTTGCTACTTTAAAGTCCTGCCAATCCTCCTGTCTTGTTTGCTACCACCTTACTGGTCAACTCCACCAACAAAACAGTCATGTGAGTTCCCTTGACAATTTTTGTACCCGATGCTGTGGAGACTCGAAATTCTCACTGTACTCACCGGCTAGTCACCTGAGCTCTTGTGAAATTCTTCTACTAAATACTTCCACATTACTTTCATTGCTCTGATAAACTTAATCTTGCTACCCTTCTCTTCCCTAGGATGACACACTAACAGCTGTTTAACGAAAGACATTTTAATTTCTATAAAGGATCTGTAGGAAACTGCCTTGGACTAGCTGAGATATCCTGGCTTACAGATGACGTATGTTGAGAAGATGACACTAGGAAATATTGCACAGGTTGTGCTATCACCACTTACTGTAGCTTGCATGTAGATGTCCCCTAAAGCCACATGTGGTCACAGGTGGGGTTTTTCAGAGATGGCTGGATCTACAGTGCTGGATGCTGGGGTTAAGTATGTGATATTGGGATTAAAGGTGCAATTCTGGGATTCAGTGTGCCTTAGCCTGGGTGTAAGTGCTACTCAGCCAAAGGGAGAGTAGCCAGGGTGAAATACATGGGACAGAAAGAAAGCTGCTTCTTATTGCTTCTGCTGCTTCTCTGGCTTGCTACTTGCTGCCTTATACCTTGCTCTGCCCTGCCATGCTATGGACTATTTCTCCTCTGCGATATCTCTCTTCCATGCCACCCTGCTTTGGAGCCAGCCAACTATGGACTGAAACCTCTACAAACTTTGAGTTAAATAAATTTAATTTAAATAATTTAATTTAATTTTAACACCTTTAATATTAGGTGTCAGGTATTTTATCGTAGAAATGAAAAGAGTGAGTAAGACATCATCCATTTGAATTCAGGCAAGTACATTGGCTTCTTCCACATTTGTCTAGTAGGTAGAGCCATTTTCTCTTAATCAAACCTGCTTTCTAGTTAAAGGAAAACCTACTAATGTTTATACAGATAGATCAAACCAACATGGATCCCAGGGAGAAACTCTCAAGCATGCATTCCTAAGTGTGTTACCTTGTAGGAAACTTCTCTCAGGAATTTCCTTTGGCTGCAGTATTCCAGACTTCCTTCTATCTTGCTGCTAAGCAACCTTTGTGCTGCCAAGTTCCAAATATCTGATTACCGCATACACATATCTCATTTAAAGAAGACATTAAAACGCCTTGACAATACTACTATTTTACTTAAAAACATCTCATGTGAACCGTTCTCCCAGGAAAAAACAGACCAGACCTGGATAAATCCTTTACCTACTACTATTTTTTACCTTATACTCTTCTTTTTCATGGATAAACAATTCCATCATCTACGTTTCCCAGCCTCTTGCCAAAAATGGAAATTTTATTGACTTTTATGATTAGGATAAAAAAATCTAATCTGTCCAGATTCTGTAGTAGCTTAGTTTAGTTATTATGATTAGCCAAAGGATGGGGTTGGAGAAAAGAGTTAATGAAAGCAGGGGGTTAGTCAAGCAGGGGCTTAAATCTAGAAACATAAAAGAAAACATAAGAATACAAAATAAACACTGGGATGTTAAAGAGAGGTAAGGACTCTTCCTTCTAGGAAGGAGACTCCTTTCCAGGGTACACTAATTTAGCAGCTCTAACAGTCCTTCCCTATCTCTAGCCCTGGATTTCAGCTGGACCTTGAGAAACCAAAATGCAAGATAACCAGTTTACTTTTAAACCCATTTCCTTTGAAATATCTACTTCCCTGTGCTATGCTGATGCATATAACAGCAGGGCTGGGACCACAGGTTGGCTTTCCCACTAGAACTCCCTCTCAACAGACTATCATGAGCTTTTTCCTCTTATTATTTCCACTAAAACTCTCATAACTTCCTCCTTTTGTTCACCACTTCTTTGTCATTCATGGACTCACGAGCTTGGTTTGTGGAGAAGTAAGGATTTCAGTGCTAGTGACTATTTAGTTTGCCCTATAATACATTTCACTGGCATTCCAAATACAATTCTAACTACTTGCTCGAACTTCACTTTGGGTCCCTTCTAAGGTTTAATCTTTTGAACTCACTCATAGTCCTTATCTAAATTCAATGTTACACAGAATCTATAGAGAAGATTTGCAGTCAGTTTCTAACCCAAACTGAAAATAATCAAAGAGACAAATAATTTGCTTGCATGCATTCTTGAAATCCTAATTCTTTAATTACTCGTAGCATCTAACAATGTGATGTTATGAGCAGAGCCCTGGTTAACTACCGACAATGCTTCCCTACCTGGGTTCAGCCATGCACAAGGATTTCTAAGGAAAGTGTACATTATGCCCTCCTAAGTCAAAGGTTCTTGCCCTCATATAAATTACTATATGGTTATGGCGGTGGCCTAATGAGGCCGGAAGGCCAAAGCGGAAATGCCTACCACTTCCTGCTTCTTCCTCAGCCTTAACTGGAACTCCCCTTCCTGTTTGCACGCACAGAAAATTCCAATCAGCTCCTTGTGCGTCATCAATGCCCGCCCTAAGCACCCCCCCACCCCGGTCAGAGGTTATATATAGATATCCCATACCCCACATTCTGGTCAGAGAACGCCAGGCTGTCTATAGTCATGGACTTCTCTGAGTCCTTGGAATAAAGGCTACTTTTATTTTATACCTTCTTTCTTATTGCACGAAAAACCTAACACTAAGATACATTCTTACCTGTGAATAAATTGCTGTTTATATGCATGGGCAACTCCTTGGTTCAATAAATGGGAAGTAAAGGGCCAAGATGACTTAGGGTGTCTGACTGCTCCAGGGCCAATAGATCATAAATCAGAAACAGCTTAGTAGATCAGTTCTGTCTTGCTATGCAATAGACCTGAAAGTGTCAACAAGGGGTTCCAAGGCATTTCCTCCAAAGAGGAGATAAGGACCTCACCTTTCCTCCCCATGCCACCCTCACCCCATGAGGTTCTCAGACTTTTGTCACAGAAAACCATTTCAGTCTTATAGGGCAGCAACGATGGGAGCAGATGGCCTCCCCTCCCTTCAGATGCACTAACAGTCTAAGAGTCCAGTGTCTTCCATCTTCTCTGAGAGGCGTATTCCAGATGGAAAAGGGCTCCACCTACTGCAATGCAGTCTTCCTCCAGGCTCCAAGCCCTCCACAGAGGTAGCAACCATCCCCTCTCATACTACTGTCTTTCTTTGATACGAATCTTTAAGATTTTTTCTGCGGAGGCAGAGTTTCATTTTCTAATGCCAAAGCAATAATTAGGCCTGTTCTTATGCCTGTAGTCACTTCCACTGGGCCTTGGCAGTTTCTTCTACTTTGTCCCTATTGTTGAAGGCCTGAAAAAAAACCGAACTATAGAAGTTGATTAATAGAGGCCTAAGGACTCGTAGTTTTCTCTGAAATTATCTCCAAACATCTGGATCAGCTAATACAATATGTTCCCAATAATATTTGCCCTGCAGAAGAGTTAAGATAAATATTGGTATATTTATAGAGAGCTCCAGTTGCTTTGGGCAATTTTTCCAGTCTTTTTATAATTAATTGCTTTTTATGCATTTTTTCATCTCCTAATCAAATAAATAATCATATGGTTGTGCTTATGATGAGCCTCATTGGTTTTAGGAACTTCATGGGGAACAACTTTAGCATTATTTCAGGCATGAACTTTATTAGCATAAGCTGGTATCACTGCCCATTTACAAACTTTTTCTTCAGGGGCGCATAAAGGGAAAAAACAGTACTTAAAGTTCAGCCAATGTTAAATCAAATGTTATATTCAAAATCTGGAGTTCACCTATGAATTTATTTGGATCGTCTGAAAATTGTTCCAATTTTTGCTCATATTGGTCCAGATAAGGGAATAATGGAGACGGGAATAGTGCCATGTCCCTTTCCTCCACAATTTTTTTTTTTTTTTTTTTTTTTTGGTCTTTTTGAGACAGGGTCTCACTATGCCATTCAGGCTGGCTTTGAGCTCACTTTGTAGCCTAGGCTGGTCTCGAACTTGCAACAATCCCTCCTGCCTCAGCCTCAGTGCTGGGATTACAGGTGTGAGCCACAATGCCTGGCTCCTCCACTTGTTGAAGCAGACAAATATTAGAAGGTTTAGAGACCGTTGGATCATACAAAACATATCACATCTTACTCCAGAAGAACTGGGTCTCTCTGGTTTTGGGGGACAGAGAAATTGATAAGGGAGCAGAGTGGAGGAAGAGGCTGCATGAGAAGACGGAGGAGAGGAACTTGCTGACCTGAGTCCAGGGCTTTGCTGAAAGGGCCTCTGAAGCTGCTGCTGTTGGCTCTGTTACCAGTGCTGAGAGCTCTACTGGGGCACTTAACAGCGAATCTTCTGTAGGGTCTAACACTATCTAGGGATAGTGGACATAATTGATTTTATAAGACCCAAGTAATTTTGGATCTAGTACAGGATCATAAAAACCTGGACATGGGATTTCTGTCCATTTTCCCTCCCTTTTACAAAACAAATTAAGCTGAGATACTAGTTTTAATCTGAAGTCCCATCTTGAGGTCAAGTCTTCCTACCCTAACTTCTTGAAGCTGAGGTGAATTATAAACAAAACAGTTTTTTTTTAAATCCTGTGATTTAAAGTTGTCCCAATTTTGTAAAATATACCCTAGTAGTACACTGAATTCCCAAAATCCTGTCAGATACACATATGTTTAAGATCTCCTTTGTGTACTTCTGAAATGAGATTAAAAAGAAAAAAGGAAAGAAAAAAGACAAAGAGAAGAGATAGGATCCCTTCAGGACCTCGGCTTTTCCTCGGTTTTAAGGCCTTTTTGGCTCATCCTATTCCTGGAAAGCTTAAACCCAGGGTCAGGAAACACTCCTGTGTCACCTCATGGACAGTGCCAGCCCATTTTCCAGGAGTCATGCAAAACTGGTCTGTCACTATTTTCTGGGATCTGCCAGTATGGGTCACCTCCGCCTTCTTTTATTACTAGAATACAGAGATCTTTGTACTAGCATAAAAAAAAAGTCTGCTTCCATGGATTCTTGGAGCCTCCAAAAGAATGTAAGCTTGCTTGAGTCTTTTACAATAAGTCGAAAAGATAGGAAAAGATACAGACAAGGGCTGAGCTTTTTCCTCCAAAGGTCATACCCAAGACTTAAACACTCTGGGCATATATGATACTTGTAGTTTACACAGAGACTACCTAATAGTGTGCATGGTTAAACAAAAGTAAAAGTCTGAAGATGTCTCCTTGCCCACATTAACTACGAAGGACATACGGGTCTGAACAGAGAAATAAACAGGAGGCTGAGATTACTGAAATAAATGAAAACAAATAAGGTGAAGGGAGAGGGAAAAACTGGCAAGAATGACAGGCATTAAGACCCAGGAGAGGGCCCTGGAACGCTGCCTGGGCACTAGGACCCAGGGGAAGCAGGGCAGGTGTGCCAGGGCTGTAGCCCCAGACCAGAGTTTATCCTGTGTCTCTTTGATAGCTGCTGTGTGTTGCTGGGACCGCTGTGTCCCGCCCCCATAGGGTAATAGGATTTCAATTAAATAGCTAGAGAAGAAAAAATGGGAAAGGAAGGAAGGAGGAGGGGAGTTTTAAGAAAACACAGTCAATGGTTGTTACTTGGTTTGAGTCCAGAGAACTCCATTAGGTCCAGCGTAGAATATCAGCTGTCACACACTTGGTTACACAACGGGGGAGTCCCGCAGCCCTTCTGAAAGGGGCTCTGTAGCAAGTTGGCCTGACAGAGCTTATACTCTTCAGGGTTTTTGAAGGGAAAAGATGAGACAGGGAGATCAAAGGGCAAGCCTATTCAGAAGCCCTTTGATCTAGCAGTGTGCAGAACTGGAGATCACCCCCAGCTGCCTCCCTGAGTCCCGCTCTTCTTACTGCAGCCCAGGAATAGATCCCACACTCATGTGCAAGGTTTGCTCGAGCCATGGATAGGTGACCCTTATTTCCTGCCCCTTGGAAAGCAAGTTTCTAGTTCCTTCTTATCCAGGAATGGGGTATGATGACCTGATAAGACTGCCACACACTCTGGAGTGTGCCTCCTGACACCTCTTTCAATTTGTCTTTAGAGGGAGCAAAAATGCCTTGTCTTCAGTGCTTTTATATATAAGTGCTCATTTTGTAGAGATTTAGAAGTCTCTAGCTGTTGAAAAGGGAAACCCAGGCTGCAGAGAAAACAAGAGAGAGAGGGGGAAAAAAAGAGAAGCAGAGAGAGAGAGAGAGGCAGATGGCAGAGTTATAAGAAAAGCATTTGGTTGAATTTACCAACAACAGTGTTTCAGTTTACCCCCTAGTGACCTGTCAAAGAATATCACTGGACTGGGTCCAAGGAGATGCCCTCAGAAGGAGATGGGGCTCTTGACTCAAACCAGCAGCACCACCACTGTCTGCTCCATGGAGTAGGTTCATAGATTTTAATCACAGAAAAGCATTTCAGGACACATCTGTGAGAAGCGTGGGCAGATTTACTAAGCAGAATCAAAGAAACGCACACTCAGAAAGGAGCCCAAGCACTGGCAGGATGAGCTGCATAATGACCCGAGGGTTGGGGCCTTTACAAGGTCAAAGGTATGAAAGTCTAGGGAATTCATGAGTCTATAGTATCAGAAGAAAAAGACAGGCCCAAGTTATGGGCTTATTGGATCTTTTAAGACTTGTGGGAATTTGAGAATGAGTAGCCTAGAAAGGAAAGAACAGTCTTAGGGATCCCCAAAAAGGAACTGCAACTTTGGGTAACTTGGCATTCTAGAGTTGTAGTTATCTTTAAAATATGATTTTAAAGTTGCAGTTTTTCTCTTGCCCTTTCTGTGTATCTTCATTTTTTCTATGCTACCTTAGAAGGACCTTACCTGGTAATAAGCATGAGTCTAAATTTTTTACTCCTGGTAAGTCTCTTCTGCTGTGCCTCAGTATCTGTGCTGAGGAATACAAGATGATAAATTTATCTACTCTTTTAGTTGTCTTTGCGGATCCCACTGAAGAGGCTATTTCCATTAAGAAGCATTCACCATATTCCTTTGCTGAAGTAATCTTAGACAACAAAGCCGTATTTACTAGTTGAAGTAGGAGTTGTATTAGCTTACACTGCCTGAAAAAAATGATTTAAATGAATAAAGATTTGTTTTGGCTCACGGTTCTGGAGGTCTCAGTGCACGGTCAGCTAGTTCCATTGCATTTACGGCTGTGGCAAGACAAAAACACCACAGTGGAAGGGCATAGTGGGGACAGCTGCTCACCTCATGGCACCAGGAAGTAGAAGAGTAAGACAGCCAGAGAGAAAAGGACCAGAAACAAGATACTGTCCCCAGGGTCGTGCCCCTCTGGCTCACCTTCTAAATTCTAGCACCTTCCAGTGATGCTATCAAATTATAAATCCATCAGTAGATTAACCCACTGATGATGTTGGAACCTCGTGATCCAATCATCCTCCAAAAGCCCCACCTCTGAGCTCTTGAGACTTTTGGGAAGCAGTTTAGATCTAAACCATAAAAGAGGTGTCTGCACCGCCAGCAACACTGCATGTTGCCTGTTGTAGTCAGGGTTTACAGGGGAAAAGATTTAATACAGGATGCATAATTTATAGGATTATTTTCACTATAGGATTATAAAGGATATACTTACAGGGTATACTAGGATTCGTCCAAAGAACCAAATGCAAACTAGTACAGGAGATAGGTCCACACTAGAGACCCAAAGAATCCAGCTGAGGGCCTGATCCCACTGCAATGTCCTACAAGAGTCCCACTGAAGTTCTAGAGCCCATGGCAATGTCCTCCACAAATCCAACTGGAGCCCTGGAGCCCACAACAGTGTCTTGTGCAAGTCTGTATTAAGGGCCTGCACTGGAAAGCCCTCAAAGGTCAGTGGTAGGAGCCAGAAAGTCTGTGCCAGTGGATTGAAGGAACTACACTGGAGCCAAGAAGCAACACTCAAGCTAAGGACCAGAGCTCCTACAAAAAGGACTGCAGCTGTTCTTAGCGACAGCGAGGACCCAAGCTTCTCTGTTGACGAAAACAGCCTAGTGCATATCAGGAAAGCCAGTATGACAGACTTCTCCAGAAGGATCAACAGTACGTTATCTTCCCCTCCAGTTTTCTTTTTATGCTGTTGGCAACCATCCTCAGGTGGGCCTTCCACACCCAGCACCATGCTGATTCAGTTCAGCTGGGTGTTACAAATGGACCATTAGTTAATCCACCACACGGCCCCTGGATAAATTCCACTGGGAATTTGAGATTCAATTAAGCAAAGAGAGAGAACAGGCATATGGCCACAGTGGGTCTCACCAGATTCCACATGATAATTTGGTTATCTTCAGGCCTAGGTTCATGGCTCAAAACCATTTGACAAACGGGAGTCCTAATCTTGCTATTATTTTTACTTCATGTACTCCTTAAATTTTGTGTTTGTCCCTTGTCAAATTTCCACAGGTATGTAACTACCGAGTCATGCCAACTTGATACTTTGCGATGATAGAAAAACTGAGTTCAACAATAAATTCCAAGTACCCTTAGCCTAACAGTTTATCACCCTGGCCCTCCTTGTTGCTCAGGTGTGGCAGAACTGTTTGTTTTGTTTCTTGACACAGATTCATGGTTGTTAAAGATTTGACCACGAACGTAGGGTCAGTCCATACCAGGGATCGTGGCTAATTAAACTGGGCTGAATGGTTGATCAGTGATGCTTCCAGGGAAGATCTTTATCAAAAGGATATTAATGACATGAAACCTGAAAGCCTTTCTGGGAATGGAATGTTGGCACCATGAAGAAGCTTGTACACATGGCTTACAGAGCCCTGTGTTCCTCGTTTATTACCTTGTTACAAGCTTTTCCTGGAATTTTAAGAATCGAGATTTAGTCCTGAAAAGCTGTGAGATGTCTTTCATGTGTTCTGAATCTAAGTGTAGTCTAGTTTCTGAAATTAGGTGGCCTAAGTGTTTCACTTGGGTTTTTGGTAGTTGTAATTTCCTCTTGGAGATCACCCGACCTATAACCAAGCGCGCTTGTGTTTCTCGAATGCCGTGTGCAACAGCGCGCAGATCAAGACGCCATGGTTTGCAGTGAAGTGGAGCCTTTGGAAAATAATATACTCTATGGTGGCTTTTTGGATTTGTTAAAAACAAGAGGATTTTCGGGGTTGGGACTTATACTTCTTTTCTAGTTATTTTGAAATATAACACATAGGTGGTTTTAACCAATAGTTGCCCCACTGTGCTAAGCAATACCAAAAGCAATTCTCCCTCCCTGTGAGGGGAAGCACCTCTTCAGCTGTGAAGTGTGGGTTCTTGGGAAGGTTCCATGAAGATGGGATTAACTAACTGAAACTAGTAATGTCCACAGTAGAACAATCTTATACATAATAATATCATCGACAATAGATACAGACATAACACTTTATTATTCAAAATTATTTTCACATGCATTCCTTTGTAATTTTTAAAATTGATTGCTAATGGTCTAATATACCATAAGATATGATGCCTTGAAAGGCTATAAATATCTTTCTTAGCTTCTTCAAGTATAGGTTCAGGTGGCTTCTCCCTCCTGCCTACATTCATTAAATCACTACTTGAGTTTAAGTCTTCAGTAGATAGCACAATCCCACTAGAAAGAACTCAGGATATATGTGTGAGTAGTTATCACCTTCCTCCCTTGGTCCTTGCCCTGTTGTCCCAAAGAACAGGAGAGTAATAGGATGTGCAGAGTGCACCTCCATCCAGCCTATTGCACACAATTTCCTGTTATTCCAGGAATCCCTGGTGTGAGATAAAATCTGAAAATAATTTCTGGATATAAAGTGAACATTCTGACATTAAAGCAACAGGGTGGCCCAGTGAAAAACTAGTTTTGAAGATGTATTGGTTAGAATGCTCTAGAGGAAAAATTCAATACAATGCACACATATAGCACACATTATAATATATAATATAAATCCACTCACACAATTACAAACACATAACTTCCTTATATTTGTAACATACTATACATTATATATTATGAATATGATTGTGTGTATATATGAAGTTGTGCAAGAGAACTTATCAGCTGTGTTTACAGAGTCAGAAGCACATGAGTCCACAGGCCCATGTGCTCACCAGAGAGCCCAAGAATCCAGTTCAAGAAGCTAAAAGCCATGGAGCAAAAAGGATCGAGGATGCAGCACCAGTCTGAAACTGAAGGCCTGGAAGCTCCCTGGAGCGTCACCAGGATGAGTCCGCTGAAAAGATGAGGAAACTGGTCTGCCGTCCACAGGCAATGGCTGCGAAAGCTGCACCTGCTCCAGCGGGATGCGACTCTTCAAATACATACACCTTCCTCGTTTCTCCTTTTACTCCACCGAAGTCATGAGTCTATTGATTGATGCCGTCCATAAGGGGGGTGACTCTTCCCCCATCAGTTTGCTGCCTCCTTGCCAATCATATCTGGAAACATACCTCAGACACACCCAGATTGTGCTTTTATGAACTTTCTAGGCCTTCCTTAATCCAGTCAAGGTGATACATCTTTGTTAACAGTCACAGAGCCCCTGAGAGGGCAGCAAAGGAAGCTGTAGGCATGAAGCCAAGGTGCAGTGTACACCCCAGAAACTGGGGTGTGAAACATTAGTCAAAGGGAGCTGCAGGCCGTGGGTGCAGTTGGCCCAAGAGAGCAGCCAGGGGGACCCAAGCAGTGATGCTAAAGGGATGGGGCTGCCCAAGCCATGTGGAGCTCGCGTCTCATCACAACTTGGCCTGGTGCCCGACAAAGAGCTACAGATTTGAATGTTTGCCCTGCTGGCTTTGGTCTTGCCTTGGTTCAGTTCCTTTCTCTGCCCATACTCTTCCATTTTGGAGTGGAAATATTTAATCTGTGTCATTGTTTGTTGGAAATATTTCTCTCTGATTTTATTTTCTTAAGAGCTCCTAGTTAAGAGCTTGCATTGAGTTTCAGAGGCAACTTTGGATTTGGACTTTCAGTGATTCTGGAGCTTTTAAGACTTGGGAAATTCTTACAGATAGACTAGATGCATTCTGCGTAATGAAATGGACAGTAGCTTTTTGAGAGTCAGTTGGGAATGCAATGGTTTAGATCTAAAGTGTCTCCCAAAAGTCCATTTCAGGTGGGACTTCTGGAAGGTGATTAGAACATAGGATCAGTATACTTATTGGTGAATTAGTCTATTGATGAATTAATTCATACCTGAATGTGCTATTGGGAGATTCAAGTCTGATTGGTGATGGGGATGTGACCTAGAAGAATATAGAGTATATTACTGTCCCTGGCTTTCCTCCTCCTCCTTCTCCCTTTCTTTCTCTTCTTCTTCTTCTTCTTCTTCTTCTTCTTCTTCTTCTTCTTCTTCTTCTTCTTCTTCTTCTTCTGCTTCTGCTTCTGCTTCTGCTTCCTCTTCTTCTTCTTCTTCCTCCCTCTCTCTTCCTTCTCTTCTTCTCTCTTTCTTCTTCTTCTTCCTCTTCTCTCTTTCTATGTCTCTTTCTCTGTGTCTGTGCCTATCTGTCTGTCTGTCTCTGTCTGTTCTGGCTGCCATGAAGTAAATGGCTTTCTTCTTCCATGCCTGTCCACCCTGCCATTTCAGCCTTGGAATCAGACCGCCAGGGATTAAATTGTCTGAAACTCTGAGCAAATCAAACCTGTTCTCTTTTAAGTTGTGTGAGTCAGATACTGTGTCCCAGCAATGGAAATGTTGACTAATGCAGAAAACTGGTACCGGAGCAGTGGAAGCATTGCTGTGACTACCCAGCACCCAAATTTAAAGGAAGAAAAGATTAATTTGATTCATGGGTTTTTTGAAGAGAGGATCCAGTCCATGGTTGCCTGTCTCCAAGGCAGAAACAGTGTGGTAGAGCACAGCAGAGGAAAGTTGCTCATTTCATGGCAACCAGGAAGTAGAAAAAGAAAGAAAAAAGAGGAGCCAGAGACAGTAATATTCCACTCCAGGTGGCCCACCTCCAGCCAACCCAACCTCCTGACTGCACATTCAGCTATGGAGCTCAGCAATGGCTTAATCCTCTGCTGGATTTCACGTCCTCTGTTTCAGTCTTCATCAAAGCCCCACCTCTGGACACCTGTGACTTTTGGGAAACTTTAGATCTAAACCATAACAGAAGTTGTTGACAGAATTCACAGTCTATCTGTAAGGTGGACCCCTGATTAGATGCTCCTTCGCTTCTCCATGAAGATCCCATAGTTCACCCCTCCAGAATGGTTTTCCTCCCTGAAATTCTCATAGAACTCGGCCAGCCATTCATAGATTATTATCCAGAGCTGTGTTAGGAAATGAGTTTAGGAGCCAGGTCTCTGATCATCTCTTCAAAAACTGCTGATGGCCCCACTCTGGGCCACCTCTCTCAAATGTTCTGCAATGCCCTTCTAGTCAGGAGCCAAGCCATTCTTTGATGTTTGTAGCCTTTGCTTGCGGCTATTCTCAGAGTGGACCTAAGTGTTCTACATGAGAAGATGTAAGAGTGAGTTCATGTAAAAAGATGTCCTGATCCTTTCCTCTACTCCACCACCTCCACAAATTATCAAAAGCTTCGGCCCTCCCACTGTCATTTCTTTCTCTGCTGGAGACTTCTTGGACACTGAGAGAAGGACACAGACTCTGCTTCACTGTTCCACTCACATACCACAGCCACTAATGTGAGTGCTGCATCTGAAAAAGGTAAGAACTCTTACAAGGGTGTTTTATAGGCTGTTTGGTGTTACATAGGATGTTTGGTTGAAAGGTGGAAAAATATTGGAAAGAGCTTGTGATCTTTTAGATAGTAAAGAATGAAAAATTGTATGTAAGTCATAGAAAACAATGCCATAAATTCAACTCAGCATTAATCCCAGCAGTGTAATCTTTTCCTGTCTTTCCCTCTTCTATCTCCAGCCTTCCAAATATGCATATTGGTAGACCTCCAGTCCTGTAATGGCCATTATTAGGCCCATTGGAGGACTTGGATATTTAGAGTAGCAAATCTGTTGAGAAGTTCAATAGGGCCAAGTACACTGCTCCTAAATGAGGAAAGAGACCTAGTTTAAGGAGGGAACTTTTTCAAACAATGTGATTCCTTCTTCTACAGCCAGTTGATCCCATAAAGGCAGTTTTAGTTTTGGTACTTGATTGACTAGAGGAATATTTCAAAACTGAAGTTTCAGCCAGGTGCTGGAATCCCAGCAGTTTGGGAGGTTGAGGCAGAAGGATCACAAACTGACCCCTGTGTGAGCAACTTAGGGACTTAATGAGATGCTGTCTCAAAATAAAAAAGGGCTGGGAATGTAGCCAGTATAGTGCAATTCCCAGGACCACCACCACCAACACACACACACACACACACACACACACACACCCCTGATGTTCCTTCACCCTGATACTTTTAACAAGCAGCTGATGAATCAAGATCATTTATAACGATGACAGAGAAATGGCCACTGAGGAGTACGGTGGTTGGTTTAGAAGTCATGCTGTGTCCACCCAGGTCCTAGGGACATGTTATGTAGAAGTCAAGGCCAGAGAAACACCATCATGTACCACCAATGTAACTGCAGGCTGGGCTGTGATTTCAGGTACCCAAAGCCTTCCAGCCTAGGAAATGCATCCCAAGTAATTATTCAATTACTAAATTTTAAGGGCTATATCTACTATATCCCTTAAAAAGTGATAAACCTTTCTACTTTGCGGATATAAAATTTGAAATACCATTTTCTTTTGGACATATGTTCTCCTCAGAGTAAACTGGGGAAGAGCATTTAGCTGGTTGAGATGGGTTCCTTAGATTGAGTAGAAGAAAAGGCAGATTTGAAGTGTTTACAATTCTCAAAATAAGCTTAATCTACTTTTTCCAATTTTGCTTTTGACTGTCTCAGTCTGTGATGTATCTTTATTTTCAATCAGTGTTATTATCTAATGAAGGTGATCATCTTATGGCCTGAGAACCAAATACTGTAGAAAATTAGGCCCAGATGCAGGGATAGGGATTTTCAGTTAGAGGTCAGGGCACCATCTCATTCATCTTTTCTTTTCCGTGTGTACACACAGGTGTCCCTGGTGACTGACATGGCATCCTCTCTGAAGGTCTGGGGCACGCTCTTGATCCTGCTGTGCCTCCAGTGCAGGCTACTCGTGCAGAGCAAAGACATTTCCAGGAGGAAATTTATGGAAGACTACCACCTAAGCCCAAGCCGAGAGTTCAGTGCGTACAAATGTGATTTCCTCATGAAGGACAGACAAGCTCTGAAGCACAAAATCTCTCACTTGTTCATTTATATCTCTTGGTACAAAGTGGAGCATGTGTGCTATAATAGCAAGTGGAATGACCGCTACAGGAACATATATATATGGGCCCAGATGCCAATCAAAGTACTCAAGTGTCACTGGGACAGTTTCACAAACAGCTACGGAGAGAGCAGGGGCTACAACTACATTGAATTTCACTGTAACGTAAACGGGTATGTTGATAGCATAGAAGACATGAAGCTCATAGAGCCCATCTTCAACTAGCGAGCTCCGCCTGTCCCAGGCTTTGGCAATCAGAGGTCTCGAGTAGTGAGCCCTGCCTCCAGCTACAGCCAGCCACTCCCACTCTGAAATTCTGGGTCAGTGTTTTCCAGTTATCTAGAGTCATGCACCACACAGTTTCTTTCTCTCTCTCTCTTTTTTTTGGTACCGGAGATTGAGCTCATGACTTCATGATTGCCAGGCAGGCGCTCACCCCACTGAGCTAAATGCCCGGTGCTTTCTTTCTGATTGAGACAGTGTTGCACCCTGTAGTTCAGCCTGGCTTTGAAGTTACTGTATAGCCCAGGTTGGCCTTGAACTCCCAATCCTCCTGACCCAGCCCCTTATATTTGCAAATATTATATCATATTATATTATATTATATTATATTATATTATTTGTTTTCTTGATTCTACTCAAGAACATCTTAGTCTGTTCTTGTCACAGAACAATATTCTGTCCTGATTTACCTAATTTGCTCCTACATTGTTCTTAAAGACTCAGCATTCTCAACTAATCTTGGACATTTCCTGATATTGGCATGATTATACCCACACAATCTGAGCCATCTTTTCTTCTGTAAATGACCTGTGTTGTTCTAATATGTGAGAAATATGAATATATACTGTGTATAGAGTTTGTATAGTGTCTCTGATAATGAGCAATGTGTCTGATGTAATATAAAGCATAATCAATATAGTTGTGCACAGGTTTAAGGTGTACTTAATGAGTAGGTCTAAATGTATGTGATATATTTACATATCCATGGGGATGTAACCGCCTGTGTGATAAGATGGAGACAACTTATGACCTAGGCATTGAACGTGGTGCATCCTGAGGCATCCCTAGTTCTACCGAGATCACGGGTGGGGCAATGGTTCTTTTTTATTTTCCACTTTTCAGATAGACTCTTGAATTTTGACTATGTTTTCCCTGATTCCAGAAGTTTAGGATTTTTTTCTTTTGTTTCTTTTGGGGGGGGGGATAGATACTGGGGATTAAACTGAGGCCTCAGCTCAGCTCATGCTCAGCTACATTTCCAGCCTTTAAAAATTTTTTTTGAGACAGTCTTGCTAACACATTAAGTTGCCCAGGCTGGTCCTGAACCTGCAGTCCTCCTGCCTCAGCCTCTCACAATGCTGAGATTACAGGTAAGCACCACCACACCAGCACACCATGGCAACATGGTGGTGTCTAATACAAAACTACAGTGGCGTCTTAGTTACTTTTCTCTATGCTGAGACAAAATGCCTGACACCCAAAGTTAAAGGGAGAAAGGTTTGCTTAGCTCACAGTTAGTAGAGGTTTTAGTCCATAATTGACTGGTTTCAAGGCAGGGTGGCTTGGCAGAGGGACATCACAAAGAATAACAGTTCATGGTGTCCATAAGGAAGCAAAAGCAACAAGGGACCTTAACCATGTGTCTTTGCCCCTTTTATCCAGACTACTGATGATAGGTAACATGCACACCCTCAATCCCAGTACCTTTAAATCCAGCACTGCACCATGAATCAATTCCAGTGTCACACACTCTAGATCCAGCCACCTCTGAAAAGCCCCATCTGTGACCTCGTGAAGCTTTTGGGAGACATCTAGACACCAGCCGTGAAAAGCAGGGTGTCATATGTGTGGACTCTCTAAACAGCAAAGATAAAAAGAATCCTTTCTCTATCAACCACAGACTGACAGATCCCCCTACTGGACTTACACGTTAAGAATGTTTCTAAGAATGCGAATTCATTTTAGATGAATTAGGACGTTTCTTCTTCTGCATTACAGAAGAAAGCATGAAACAGAAGATACTAGCAAAAAAAAATTTATCTGTAATAACTATTTTCACTTGGCAGAGAAATAAAGGTAGGACTGGAAGATTTGTGAACACTATACTCCTTAGGAATGAAGTTGACGTTTTGTTATATGGAGAAGCAAATGTTGGGGATATAAGTTGGTAGAGTCCACATGAATTCTTTTGCAAAGTAGGGGAGAGAAATACAATCAAACGATTCCCTCCATACAGCTTTGCTGAGGGCAGATTGTGGCAGGATGAATTCCAAGCACTCAAGTACCTTATGTTCTTGGTCTCCAGTAACGTTGCATGACGCTGACCTTGAAGCAGTCATAAAGAAAGACCAAGATGTCAACATTTTTATTTAGATGACTGCACACCCTAGAACTCTGGCCTCAGTCAGTAGCCAGTATCTAGGTTGATCATCATGTTCCCAGGGCTGCTCCTCACCTTTGCAATTCTTCAGTGGGTTTCAGGATGAGTTGATACCAAGGAGATGGTGACCCACCAGAATCAAAAGCAATTAGGTTTGAACTGCTAGTTCTTTATCAATGAGAATGGGAATAATAATTTTTCTTTTCACTTGGCAATCAGTACATGTGTATGTATTTTCCTGACGACTGAACACAGGAAACACTGAAGAACATCCTCAGCCATTTTTTCTTTTAAAGAGAATAAAACCTAATGAAATAAAACAGAATAAAGCCAATCAAAACAAAACAGTGAAGCGGCACAGAACTTCAAACAGGAATCAACAATGATTACCCTACTATATCTTGTTACTTTCACAATAGTTGTCCATATCATCAGACATAGTAAAATCAAATAAAACAAAATGGAATAAAACCAATCAAAACAGAACACCAAATGAAATGGAACAATAAAATGGTACAAAACAAAACCATGAGAACAATATTGGATTTCAAAGACAAGACAGAAGAGTAACCAGCCTGCCGCCCTGGTAAGTGACTGTGGTCTGGCAAGCCGCAGCCACCCCAGGGTGGGGAAACAAGAAATAACAGCGTTTCCTGAGATCCGCACCATGTTGGAACTTAGGGCACTGAGCCAACCAGTAACCAGCCTGCTGCCTACCGGGGCACAGGCTTAGAATCAAACATACCATATATCCCCCCCCCAACAATTGGGATCCAGGGATCTGGATATCTCTTGGGAGGTGACCATATGTGGTATAGCAAGTGGGGGGGAGTTTCCTTCTACTATCTCTGAAGGCAGATATTTTTATCGCCGTTTTGCTTTTTCCTGATTAACGGTGTTGCTCTATTCAATATTCTGTTTGGATGTGTTCTATAATGTTGTGTATTGCTTTTGATTTTGCTGTACCTAATAGAAGAACAACTATTTTGAAGATAACGAGATATACAATGGTGCCTATTATTGTTGTCCTGGTGACCTGCTGTGATGTTCTGTGCCAATTTCACTATACTGTCTCAATTGGCTTTATTCCATCCTGTTTTGATGTATATTACTACCTCCAAGTTAATGAAAATTAAATAAAAATAGAACAATAGAACATGAGAAAACAAGGTAACAAAATACCTCCAAAACTCCCAACTCCATCAAAGCTGATCCATGTGACATGGATGACGAGAAACTCAAAAACAAAACAACAGAATTATATAAGGTGATTAAAAAGGAAATAACAACAACAAAAGATCAATAAGGTACTGAGCAAGCTGAAACATGATATAACTAAACAGATAATGTACTTAAAAAGCAAAAGGAGGAAAAGAAAGTGCGCTAAAGGATATAACAGCATGCATGTTTAAGTGTGTGGGATTGATAACTATATTACCAAGTTTTCGTTGGATCATTGAACAGAATTGTTTACAGCCTCACTGTTTGTTCACTTTGTATGCCTGAATTTTGTAGCATGAACAACTATTTCTTAGAAGACAATATGTAATTTATCAAGTAGTGAGTTCTTAATGTTTTTTTTTTGAAATTCTGTATTATTTCTACCCTTTTTTCTGTTTTGCTTTTTTTCTTTAAATAAAATTTTAAAAAAAGATTTTAAAAGACAAGACAGAAAAAAATCCCCCATACTTGCTATATTGCATACTGTTAGCTTCCTAACACATGCTCAGACTACTGGCCTTAGGCCTGCAGAGTCAATCAAGCAATACAAGCATTTAGTGGTTTTTGTGCCTCAGTTGCTCTCAACTCAGCCTGTCCTTGGAACCAGCCAGTTGCTTATGGGGCAGGTGGTGGGGTCTTCTTGATTCTCCATGCGGGGGGTCGGCTCACAGGGCGGGCAAGCCGGCTTTTCTCTTCCTGAGCCCTGCATGGTTTGCATGTTTTATGGGAAGAGCAAACTGGCCTCTTGCTGTACTCTTCCCAGGCCCAACATGGCCGTTTCTTCTCTTGTAACTTCTAGAGAGGATTTTGTTGAGTTTTGCAGCCTGGCCTTGAATTTGGGACCCTCTTGCCTCAGCCTCTGCAGAATTAAAAGCGTATACCGCCACATCAAGCTGGTCAATGCTCTTTTAATGTAGTACAGAGAAGGAAAAACATTTTTCTTCTACCCTTCTGGGTTCTTGCTTCAGGCCCATGTAACAAAATCGGATTCAGAAAAACAAAACAGATGAAAGTTTACTAACATGTGTATCTTCTATAAACATGCAAAAAAAGCATCTCAGACAGATGGTAAAGTTAGCTGCCAGGCAGCAGGGCACTTTCCAGGGCAAGGCCCCATACTTTGAGGGGACGGCTGCTGCCCCTTAGAAGTCTGTTTGTGTGCTTTCAAAGTTGTTTTTCTAAGTTGTCTTCCTGCTCTCTGTTTTTGGTGAGCACACTGCTTTGCAAAGTAACTTCAGCGTTCGACACACTTGGGGTAACACACTTCTCTCCACTGCTGTCAGTCGCAGCTTGGATTCAGACTCTAAAACTGTTGGGTCTCGGAAGACGATGTTCTAAGTATGATGCTTTGGCGTGCTCGGGGTTTGGGGCATTTGTTTCGTTTGTGGTACTAAAGGTTGAGCCCAGAGCCCTTGAACTAAGCTCCAGCTCCAGCCCTTCTCTATGTTCATGCTAAGTTGCTCTTGGTGGGCTCCTGCCTCAGCCTCCCAGAGTGCTGGGATGACACCCGCCCCACCTCTTGAGTACTTTGAACAGTGGGAGAACTAAGGCCTCTCTGATCTCTCAGCCCTGTCTTGTTCTTCTCTCCCTTTTACAGCAGAGTGGGACTTTCTCTGAGGCTTTTGTACCTGAGGGAAATTGTCATCAACACCCCTCCTGGGATTCTTTGTAAACAAAAAAGTTTAACTCACAGGAAAGAAGACCAAAGGTCCAAGATGGTTGCCAATTTACAACCCCAAACTGGGCCCTTTCTCCCCTCTCAGAATTGTGCAGTTAACAAGAAGACCAAGCACTGACTGAGCAATGAAGTAGATGTTTATTCTTGGTCAGAACAGAAATAAGAAGTAGACTTGCAAACCAAGCAGATTAACTTTTTGATTCAAGCTAGGAAATTATAAGCAAAGGATAAAAGGAATGTGTTAGTAAGCGAAGCTAATGGAAGAAAGGAATATTAACGTCTCTTCTGGGAAGGAGCAGAGATGTTCTGGAGGTTCAGGTGCCACTTTTTGTTCCTTTATGGCTTTGCTCAGTATGGCAACTGTCAACTGTCACAGGGCAAGGCTGTGTGTCGTGTAACTGCAGGGGCATTATGATGAAGTTTGGTTTTGTTCTGACTCATTTGATCTGATTTTATCAGTCTTGTCCACCTTCTATCACTTTTCAGGCACAATCTCCTGCCCCATCCCCTGGTGGTCTCCTTCCCCGTTCTCCTGCATGGGGAAGAAGCTATAACGAAACTAAGGATTGCCTGGTGGGCACTTGGGAAATCTTATGTCTAACTGCTTTTGGCTAACTCAGCTGAGGAGAGGTTTCTGGCCTTGGGCATCGTGTCCTCAAAGATTAGAGCAGGGTAGAAATACAGGTAGGTCCTGTAGGGAGTGTAAGATTAGCAACAGACTGTCACAAGCAGCCATCTATTTTTCTGAATTCTGAACTCTTTTACCTGAAAGATTTTACAGTACTCCTGATGAACAGGCTTTCATGCTTTCAGTCACACTGGCAGAAATTATCAACCAAAGACTAGAAAATTATCAGAGACTTATTCTCTGATCCTTGTTTGAAGAATCTGTTGAAACTTCCTTCAGGATTACATCAGCAAATCCTCAAAGTGGTAGACTCTCACAGCATTCTGACTGCATCACAAAGGGGCATTGATTGCTTTTTACTTATTATTTAGCCTATGCCATACTTTTGGAGCAAACTATATTTTCAGACTTTTCTGGAATTTCCTTGTTTACAAAAGAATATTGTCAGTGTTTTGTGTTGGGATATAAGTAGGGCTTATACCCAAACCAAACCAAACCAAACCAAATGTTGGATGGAAGGATGGATGGTAAAGATAAAAAGTGGTCAGAGGAGGGGTAGAAATGTGAAAATGAAAATCTTGATAGTTTTCAGATTTGGCACCAGAGACTTTAAAAACCATCAGAAAGATGGTATTTAATATATCAGAAAGATACATTAAAATATATATATATATTTTAAATACCATCGGAAAAAGTGATGTTTAAATATATATAAGTATATATAGATATATTTTAAATACCATCAGAAAGAGTGATGTTTAAATATATATAAGTATATATAGATATATTTTAAATACCACCAGAAAGAGTGATGTTTAAATATATATATAAGTATATATAGATATATTTTAAATACCATCAGAAAGAGTGATGTTTAAATATATATATATATAAGTATATATAGATATATTTTAAATACCATCTGTGATGGTTTATGTCAGTGGCCCCCAAGCCTCATGCGTTTGCATTATGCATTTGTGATTGGTTCATTGTCTAGTGCTTGGATTGGGGGTGTGAGCGCTACACCGGCCTAGGGGTGGAGCCAGGATGTGATGTAATGGCAGGAAGAAGGGGTGTCTCTCTCTCTTGCTGGTTTCCGCTTGCTGTTTGCAGCTGCCATGAACTGCAGTCCCACCATGCCACCTTGCCTAGGAGCCAACTGAGTATGGACTGAAACCTCCAAAAACTGTAAGAAATAAACCTTTCCTTTCCCAACTTTGGGCATCAGGTATTTTGTCTCAGTGATGGGTAAAAAGTAACTAAGACACCATCAGAAAGAGTGGTTTAAATATATACATATATGGCTGATTTTCAGCACTAATGAGTTGCCATATATAGCTTATTTACCTTTAATAAATCAGCAACAGATATTTTATTGAGGGGAACTAAGAATAAGAATACAAGTTGTAAATTTTGCCAACAATTGATTTTTTCCCTTGGTCACTTTTTATGACATGAAATATGAATTATATTTTTAGATATATTTTCTAAACAGTTTGGAAGTTTGGTTGATATATGAAGAAAAACATTTAAGGATATATCATACTTCAGATGCAAACACTTTGTTTTAAATGTAATTTATTTATTGGTTACAAACACTTTGCTCCTCTCTGAATTGTGCCTGTTAACCTAAACTTAGAATATATTTATTACATGCAAAGGATTTCTTAGCTGCTTTTAAGCAGTAGTGTTTTATCTGAGTGGATGTTCATTTATACTGCTGATAATTATTTATATTATTATTTAACCTCACTCTGAAAGAAAACAAGCTTAATACTGAAACCAGATAGGGTAAATATTGTGGCATAAGTATTTTGTCCTAGTGAAGTCCCTGACGTACATTTCAGTCCCCGGTTTTCTAGTGCTAGGTCACAGCCATTTGTGGTTGACATGCAGTGAGTATTTTTGCATTTTGGCATCATGGTTAATATGTTCAGATTTGGGTGAGATTCCCCTTTTCGTTCCCTTTTTCCCCAATCTGAAGTCCCAAAATCTTCTTAGGAGTCAAGAGTTACACTTTAACCCCTATAGTTAATTGAATCCCTCCCCTTTTCAAAGCATATATTTACTTCTAATTGACTCATAGTAATTGTTCATTATTTATGGAGTAATTGGTATATTCATCCTCTCAAACATTTATTGTTTCTTTGTGTTGTAAACAATGAGATTTTTTTTCTAATTAGTCAAAGTAATTATTATTTTTTTTTATTTAAAAGAGAATAAAACAAAAGGGGGCAGTACAGAGCAGATCAGAAGAGGACAACATAGGCAACACAGTACTTTACATTAAGTCAACTGGACATCAACAGTATCTAACACCATATCTCTTACTCTGCTATAGTTGAGCATAGTTTCAATTACAATAATATCAAACATAACACAATAGTATAAAG
>PVJX010026585.1:0-25691 GCA_004027295.1 Dolichotis patagonum
ATGCCAACTCAGACTGATCACCGAAGTCAGCCAAAATGAACTTTTCATGCTAAGAGAATGGTAAAAAGTGAGTTAAAAATGTGTAGTATCAAGTGACACCTCTCACTTTAACTGCTTCTGGCCGGAACAAAATTTAGTTGTGATGATGATTAAATAATTTTCCTTCTAAAGCAATCCCTTGGTGTTGACTTGTGACCCAGCTGGTGCTCGTTTGATGTCATTACCTAATGTTAATCCAAAGCTTGAGGGCCAGCAGCTACACGAGGACGAACGCCACAGAGGCTAGTGGGAATGACAGGTTTGGGGAGGCCAGAGAGATGGGTTGTCAGGGAGATGCTTCTCCCGGGGGAGTTCTGTGTCCAGACAGCCAGCTAGGGATGCATATGTAAATTACAACTCACTGGCAGTTCCTGTCCTCTCCTTCCCTGTGTGGAAGGTTTCAGAGTCAAGCAGAAAGTCTCACTCCCTCCTCTCTCAAATACCATTAGCCTTCCCTAGAGAAGTCCTGCCCTCTGTTTCTACCAAGCATCATGGCTGAGTTCTTTCTGTCTTATAAATATCACTTAACTAACAATCATGTCAGCTACTTGAACCATTCCATCTGGGTAATTATTGCCATAAATTCATTCAACATTAGAGATTACTTCCATCAAAGCCCAGTTTTGGAGCCTATTAGCAGCCCAGAGCAGAGGCAATCTGGCTAACTGCTGCTATACAATTGATTTCACAGATTACTGTTTAACATTAGTGATATGGCATCAATCTGCCACAGATCAGATGTTGGGAATAAGTTATCAGTTTGCACGGGCCTGGATCTTTGTTGTTTTGAGATAGAAAATAGGAAGCAACCTATTAATACTGGGTCCTTAGTAGGTCCTGGAGGGTCAGCAGCTATTTGTGAGGCTTGTCTGCACTCTCTGCTATGACCTGGCTCTGAAAGTTCCATTCAAAGAGGAAAAAGGCAAAAGCAGTGGCACATTGTCACCACCTCAGTCCCCACTGCTACTCAACCCAGACACTTGTTACTTGCTCTGGCTTATGGAAGACAAGTGAACAGGTATGAAGTAAGCAGGTAGGCATTTGCACTTGGTTTTATAAAATGGTAGTTTTAATCTATAGTTTCATAGTATTTCTGCTTTTCTGTTAGGCAAAAAAAGCAGTGTTTCCCTAGAGGCCTTTATTATTCAAGAACGGACTGGAGCAAGTTCGTAGACTCATCAAACAAATCAAATCTCTGAAAGTGAGGAAGAATGGAGCAAGGATTGGTGTCTTCAAGGCCTTCTCTTGGGAATCTCCTCTCAAGAGTTTTCTGCTCCCTTGTGCCTTTGACCTTTCACACTAAACCCTTAGCCTTTTTACCACACAACATTCACTTTTTAACATGGCTATTCTAAACCTAGCAAAGATGACACACCACACTATGACAACCGAAGTTGCCCTATCATCCAAGAGAAGGGCTCTGACTGGTCATTCAAGACATAAAAATTAAAACAATACCAAGATTCCACCTTACTCCAGAAAGAATGGCAATTATTGAGAAATCAATAACAAATATTGGTGGGGCTGTGGGGGAAAAGGAATTCTTCTACACTGTTGGTGGGAGGGTAAACTGGTACAACCACCATGGAAATCAGTCTAGAGAACCCAAAAAAATTAGGATGAGAGGTCCCACTTGACCCAATAATCCTCCTGCTAGATTTTCCCACAAGAATTAAAAACATCATACCCCAGTGATATATACACATCTATATTTATAGTAGCACAACTAGTAGTAGATAAATCTTGGAAAAAATCCAGATGGTCATCAACCACTGAATGGGTAAAAATCATGTGTTTTTTAATGCAATGGAGTACTACTCTTCATAAAGAAGGCTAAACTGCAGACATTCCTAGGTAAGTGGATGCACCTTGAGACTGTACTCTTAAGTGAAATAAATCAAACACACATGTGTAAATATCACATTGTTTCTTTGGTGCGAGAATCTGAAAGGGTAAATAGGAATCAAATAGTATAATAGGTACAGTGAAATAGTAATAAATAGTTCAAAAGAGAGCGGAACTAGGGAGGAGGAAGGGGGAAAGGAAAGAAGGGGAGAAAAGGATAGAAGAAGGATAAAATGGAAACAAGGCTTTATGATGGGAAGAGGAAGAGTGGCTGAAGAGATGAGAAGAAAAAAGAAATAGAGTACAGTGTACACCATGAATCAGTACAAATCCCTTATGATGAATGTGATCATTGTGTATATCAAAATTGTACCAGTAAACTGAATACAATTAAAAAAAAAGACAAGGGCTCTGAGGATCCCCTCCTCTCCTCCGGAGCTTGGCCTTTAAGCAGGGGATTGTACAATTGTTCTGAGGGATTGTAGACAGTGATGTCTGCTTTCCTCCCTAGTATATGTAAAGAGGAACCCAAAGATGCAAAACCCGTAACAGTAAGAGAGCTATCTCTAGAAACTTCTCCTTGGGTGGTCTTTTGCTGCAGAAGTCATTAAAGGCCCCAGTGGTTCCAGGTCACTACCAGGCAGATGGAAAGGGGGCGTGGTCACTGGCGCCCATCACACAGACTGCAGCAATTCCCTGTCAGTCAGCTCAGGGGCTGATGGGAAGGCTCTGGCTGTCATAGACAATAGCCAATCGGTTGCTTCTCAGGAGCTACCCTTCTACTCCTACTACCTTCTCTGCTAGGTCAGGTTGTGGGAGAGTGATCACGACTAAGGTATCATTCAGCTCCTGTAGATGCCATAGCAAGGCTTGCTGTGTGTATATATTAATTTCCAAAGGTCAGGTGCCTCTGAAATTACTGCATCCAATATGGTCTAATGCAGGTAGAACTTCTTTGTGGATGAAAATCTTAATCCATGAATTCCCCATCATTTTTATCAGGCATCATAACTATCTTATAATAGTTCTACATTTCAAAGCAATTTTAAAAATCCATTAGCAAGCATTTTTATATTAATTTTAATTGATTAAGATGATGGCAGAGTCGCCTAAGTTTTTTTTATACTTTCACTATGTGACCATAAAATGACATGGGGACGTATTTATATTACAAAAGATGAAGACAATGCCACATATTATTATAGTTGGCAAATTTGTGCAACGTAGCGGAAGTGGAATAAGGAGATTGCACTGACTTCTCTTTCAAGAAATCAGACCACTTGAATGCTTGTTCATCTTTGATTTGTTGCTTAGAGATATGGCAAATCTATATTTCTGGACACTGACTGAAATTGACCAAGAAGAAAACATAAATTCTTGTTGACTTAATTTGCTATTGAAAATTGTAGTCAATAATCATGAAAAGTAAATGGCCGTGCAGTGCAATATTAGTTGTCTAAGAAAAGATTAAAATTCAAGTAATCTTCATTGATTAGTCTAAGACAGTAACTAAAATGAAAATCCATGACCCAATTACCATGTTAAGCAGTTAGCATAAGATTTTTAGTTGTTCTGTTTTATTTGAAGTCTCAGTCTTTTTGATGGTACCCATTTAATGGGCAGATAAATCAGCTTACAAGCATGGGAGTACTTTCAGGATGGTAGATATCACATGTCAATATGAGCAAAGAATATTTTTAAATGGACTTTTGTGGAGTACAACAGTACTTCAATAAAACAGT
Source organism: Dolichotis patagonum (assembly GCA_004027295.1). NCBI lineage: Eukaryota > Metazoa > Chordata > Mammalia > Rodentia > Caviidae > Dolichotis > Dolichotis patagonum. The sequence goes on from PVJX010026585.1 coordinate 3,627, forward strand.
TTAAGGTCAGATGCTCATTATGACTTGGTGATAAGGTAGAATATTTTGTATATGCAATTTGCAATATGTCACAATATGATTTCATGTATAATTTATTTCTAAGTAACATATAATCATACAATTTCTTAAGAAACTATCTTTCCATTTATTGTTTACTATACCATTTATTGCATGATTGTTAAGTCCTAGGGCAAAATAAGTAGAAACTATCCTAAAAGTGAAAGGATTAAAGTCTGTATTGTATTTTCTTTAAATCTAATTAACAATAATCTAATTTTGGTAGGTTGCAAATATTATACTGCAGTGTAATCTTTTATTTTTGTCTCTTTGAGACAGGGTCTTGTTATGCAGTTCAGGCTGGCCTTGAGCTCACTTTGGAGCCCAGGCTGGCCTTGAATTTGCGAAGATCTTCCTGCCTCTGCCTCCCGAATGCTGGGATTACAGGCATGCACCAGTTGCAGCATACTCTGTTAAGGTGTTTACATTTTTCATGGAGCTCTGCTTCCAAGACAGATGTTTAATTTTGGATACATATATGTGCCTATCTATGTACATGTAGAGATACCTGTATAGATATCTATGTCTATATGTATTTTATATACATGCTTCACCATAGATAAAGGATCATCAATTAAAATAGAATTTCAACTGAAAGTCCTAGCACTGTGGGGAAAGTCAGAATAAAGCAAGATAACACTTTCTGATACCCTATACTTTTTGTTTCCGCAGAAATAATTCATCCAGGAGAGCAAATAGAAGAAAAGAAGAAAAACTCTTCCCTCCTCCACTTTCCCCATTGCCAGAGGACCCTCCACGTCGTAGAAACATCAGCGGCAGTAACGGGCCCTTCTGTCAGGACAAGAACATCTCCATGACTGGACAGATCGCCTCTACCAAACCCAAGAGAAGCGAAGGCAAATTCTGTGCTACTTTCAGAGGGATATCCGTAAATGTAAGTGTCTTTGAGGACAGATTATTGTTGTCAGATAGAAACAAGTTAAACCCACTCATCTAACTTGACTTGATGAGAGAGATATTGCCAAGAAGAAGGGAAGCTGAGGCACAGAGAACACATAGATAGGGGTGTGAGTGTGTACACAGACACAAAAACTCTCCATTACTCTTATCCCAAATCTCGATTATTCTAACTTGGCATAAATTTTTGTCTTTCCAGATTAATTCTCCACCTTGCTTTCCCAGAGAGTTTGCACATGCAGAAATACAGGGACTTGGGTGTCCTTTGCTTCAGTCTCTTCGTATCTTGGGGGTGGGGAAGACACTTCTACAACACTGACCACAGTCTCTGGCACATGGATGGCACAGATCATTTAGTGAATGAAAGAACAAGTGGATGGTTGGGAGTTTCCCAAAGTCACAGGCCTGGCACAGAAATTCCAGGTTGCATCCTTTGACTTCTCAGCTTGGCCAATGTGAATTGTTTTCTAAAATAGTGACTAAATTGGATTGAATTTAAAGAGAGCATATCTTGCTAAAATCACATAGTTATGGTTCTAAACTCAGCTAAAGGACGTAGTCCCTTAAATTTTCTGCACTGCTGCTCAGTTAGCATAGGCAATTTAAAACCTGTATCATTTTTCGTACTCATATACAATTTCTTTTCCTTTATCTCAGGTATAGGCACATGAACTGGATAGATAGATAGATAGATAGAAATGTGACATCCATATGCATCTAGTCTTTTTAATATATGATATAAAAGGCAAAGAATAACGGAAGTTTTCACAAGTCTGTAAGCAACATTTTCGACCCTGAACCAAAAGTCTTCATTTAATATGCCTAAAAGGCCAAGAAGTCTCCGACTTTTAAAGACCCTAATTGATAGTGCTCCATCATCTGAGATGATTGAGATGACCTTGATATCTAAGTAGATTTCATTACCTCTATAAAGGAATTACTCCAGTATGATGTTGTCATTTTTCCATACGCATTTAATGATTCTGACTATACAGTGTTGGAAATTAAGCCATCTATTCTAAACAGTAATTATACTACCCATCCCATTTTTCACACTGAGTATAATTAATATTATGAGCTCCAACTGATGCTGTATTCTACTACAAGCTTTTGGAGGGCATGCAACTCACTGGGGAATTCTCTTTGTATAGTGCCTAGTATATTGTCACAAATAATTAGATGTTGTAAATAATAATGCCTAGTATGTTGGTAGCAATAATTAAATGTTGTAAATAATATAGATGCTATTATAACAATGAGAATGCTTCTAAGAATCTGCAGCCATTTCCACAAGAGCTGAAAACTACTGGAGAAACATGACAGATGTGATTACATTCGCTCCTAGAAATGTTTTACCCCTCTTTAAGGATCGTGGAACATCTCTGGGTTCATAAATGAATGGATTCTTCCAGCCACGGGAATGTTTTCAATTTAGTGCTCCCACAGTCTTCTCTATGCCATTTACACACGAAGTCAGTGATGGGTGTGTGTGGACAGATGACATGTTTATATAATTCCCATGATCGTGGCTGTATCTTGCCATTTCTAGTCAGATGTTCCAGAAGCAGCATCAACGCCATGTGTATGGCAGATGTGGTGTTTCAGGGTTCCTGTCACTTAGCTTGCCCACGATTCCAGACAGGGGCATTATCTTGGACTAAATGCACTCATTGGTCTGGGCCAGTCTGGTTCTGGCAGTGGAGGTATAGAACTGGCACAGGAGTTTCTTATGACTGTGATTCTTTTATATGTTTGAGTTGGAATTTTTATTTTAATATGTTTTTTCCATATCTATTATACTAATTTATAGATGTGGAGCTCCACCCCCACCCCTCACATGTTTGTCATAATGCATTCTGAGCGGTAAGAATTATTTGATAGTTATAAGGTTAAGAATCAAGTGGAAAAGATCAACTCACATGAATATAAGAAGTGTCACATTTGACTTTTCCACTTGAAACCCTTGACTAGGGTGGACGCGAAGGCATATGTGAATGCACGTGTTCAGCAAATGCTAAGGGCACCAAAGGTGGTGTTCAAATTCAGAGATAGCTCCTAACTTGAGGTGACCAACAAGACATGTACTCAGAGGTACAGTATAAAATTGGCTGGTGGTTGGCATTTTAGAAAAGGAAAGTTATGTGACCTTAAAAAGAAGAAAATCCTGCTGTGTGCTATCACATGGATGAACTTGAGTATATGATGCTACATGGAATAAGCCAGGTGCCAAAGGACAGATCGCATAGGATCTCACCTGTATGAGTTCCATAAAGAAGTCACATTCATGGAGACAGAAAGAACACTGGTGATGCTGGACTGAGGTAAAGGGGGAAAGGGAAGATGCTGTTTCATGAGTATAAGGTATCAGTTCAGCTAGTTGAAACAAAGAGTTCTGGAGAATGATTGCACGACAGTGTGAATGTTCTTAACAGTACTGAACTGTATGCTTAAATACATCTAACCAGTAAGCAGTGTCACATGTGCATTGTACCATGATTTTAAGGATTTAAAAATGAATTTGAAACAATGAAGTATCACAAAGGAGAAAGAAAGAGAGCGAGACATAAAGAACAGAGAAAAGAGAGAGGAGGAGATAAGGAAGAGGAGACAACGACAACGACAACGGAAGGAGGGAAAGAAGGGAGGGAGTGAGGGAAGGAGAGAGGGAAAAGAAGGAAAGGAGGCTGGTGGGTCAGTCTTTTTGAAATCTAAGAGTTCACATGAACCAGGTCAGGAAAGTGCGGAAAGCAGACATGCATTCCATTTATTTGAAGCCAAGGTCCAGCAAAGGGACAAGTTAGAGATTGGGCCCAGGGCTGAAGTCAAGTCAGGGAGAACCTTGAACACCAGCATAGGAACACAGTTCTGAGTTTGTATTTGGGTGTGGACCAATCACTTGCTTGGGCTTTGTGAGGCTGAAGGCTGTGACTCCATGCAGACCTGTCTTTGAAGCTTCGAAGAGGAAAGAGGTGAATTTGAGGGGTGCTGGGGGGCACTACAGTGAATAGGAGTCTCTAATTCATGGATAAAGGTAACAGAGAGGAAGAAATGAAAGATGAAATAGAGTAGTGGTTGTCAAAAAGGTTTAAGAGCAACACCATTTTCTGAAATGAAGTAACTTACAGAACTTCACCATATAAAGCTGATTGAAGCAGAGCAGCTCAGACAAAAGGCAAGGTGGAGGGGTCAGCCCCGCCCACTGTAATCCCTTACCCAGCCCTAGGACTCCACAGTTTCCTGGGGAATGATGCCACATTCAACTGAGAACTCCTTGGTGATAGGAGGAAATCCAGCCTGTGGACAGGGAAGACCAGCGGACCATTAACAGCACAAACAGATTTGGTTCCCAATTTGAATAAAGAGAAATGTGAGCAGTTCGTTAATGGGCCATCTTGCTGGGGCTGTCCAGTGATGGTCACTAGAGGTCAGGAGATTTAGAAGGGAGAGTAAGGCTGAAGCTTCCATTCAGCAATGATCTGCTTAGGATTGAATCGTGTCGACACACACAGGATTGACAGATCCGGTGGGGAAAGAAGAGAGCAGGAGAAGGATCTTTAGGGCATGGGAATCTTAGACAGATACCAACTCAAAGAGCAGGAGGAGAGCAGGTGTCTCAGGAAGCATGGTCTGACACAGAATAGTTCCAGTTTCAAGACAGTTCCAGTTTCCAGCTGGAGTGCAAACATGGCAGGTTGTCCCTTCATGCTGTCCCTCATAGCAAGTCTTACCCCAACTGTCTGCTGGATCCCACTCTCTCTACAGCAGTGACAGGGCAAAGCTCATGTAAGTCTCTTAGCCATTTGCTTATTTATCTGGTGAAAATCAGCCTTCGCCATCCCAAGACTTCAACATGAGATGCGTTCATGTGCCATCGGCCTAACTGGAAACCAGTCAAGGCCCTCACATGAACCAAAGGGCAGCTTGGGTCTCAGGCCAGTGGGGCACTGACTCTTACAGTTCATGGCCTAGTGTCTATGTATTTTGTTGGACCAAGGCTGGTTTCTCTCAGAGTGACCTAAAGATTTAACTTACCCTAGAGAGAATTTCAGGGCTGGTTCTCATATCAAAAGTATTAATATTAGGGTCTAATGCTCTAGCAAGCCATTCTCTCTCTCTCTGTCTCTCTTTCTCTTTCTCTTTCTCTCTCTCTCTCTCTCTCTCTCTCTCTCTCTCTCTCTCTCTCTGTCTTTCTCCCCTCATCTTCATTTTCTTCTTCAGCCTCTGCTCCCTTTTATCCGTCTTTTCTCCTCTCTACAGTCTTCCTTCTCCCACCTCACATTTCCCACTGGATTTAGACCTTTTCTCTACCTGTTTAGCCTACTGGGGCTGTGTAGTTACAGCACCTGACTAGTTTAGGGTTGGTATCATCATAGAACAAAAGCTGGTGAATTACAGCATTCATAACATGTACCAGAGTCGCATATTTACCTAGTTAAACTGTGTAAGGTGTTTCCTTTTTTCTCATCTTGTTTCTTGCTATGCCTGACCATCAAAACATTTATGAAAAGATGTTCTAGAAAGCTGGACCTAATGGAAGCTATTTGTCCTCCTTTTTCTCAGGAGGGAGACACTCCAAAAAAGACTGCTTCTGCTACCATCACTGTCAGCAATACTGCTATCACCACTGCCACTGTCACTGCTACTGCCACTGTCACAGCTACTGCCACCACTACTGCCACGGCCACCACTACAACTACCACCACTACTATTTCCACCATCACCTCTACTATCACTACTGGCCTCATGGACAGCAGTCACCTGGAGATGACGTCCTGGGCAGCCCTGCCTCTTCTGTCCAGCAGCAGCACTAATGTCCGGAGACCCAAGCTCACTTTTGATGACTCGTATGTTGTCCCCACATTATCACAGACACAGTTTAAAAGTGGTGATTGGGGGCGGGAGTGTAGGTGGCCTGGCTATTCAAGTATCATGCATGTGTCACGCCACATAAGACCTTAGCCTCCTGTCCCATAGCCTTAAAAGTCTGTCCCCCCTCCACATACACACCTCCGTCCCCACCGAGAAATGTTCTTGGCCCATTTTAATCATGAAACTTCATTACTGTTTCCAAAGGCAAGTGCTTCCTTCTGTTTGTCCTTTCTCAACCATGTCCTCAGAGGTACATAGATTTGGAGCTGGGTTTGTGTGACCTATTTGATAGCTGTAATGATTAGGGTTGGAGATGTGGTTATTTATCCTAATGGGCCATTACGCACTTCAGATTTCATTTACAGTATTATTTCAAGGTTGGTTTATGAAACGAATGACAGCATTAGTTTGCCTTTTTCAAGGTGCTTTACAGGAATGGATATATAGCAAATAACGTTTGTGCCTAGTCTTCCGATGAAAAGATGCGCCACTGGTTTGTGAAAGAGCTTGTTTTGTTTGCTTAGGGTTCACAATGCTGATTACTACATGCAAGAGGCTAAGAAGCTGAAGCACAAAGCTGATGCACTGGTAGGTTTCCTTCCTCTCGTTGCTTTGTTCTTACCAAGTATCTTGCTTTGAAAGAAAACAGGAAGACACTTTACCAGCAAGTTAAACTTTCAGCAGTGCAACCCAAACCTGCTTTGCAGCACATTGGTGCTCTGACATGGGATACTGGAACTGCTTGATTCCTTTGCACAATGATCCCTACATTTATTTGAGCTGGGTTCCCCCATCATTCTTTTTCCCCACTCTCTTCCCCTTTTCTCCAACTTCAGGAGCTCTTTGTCATTATATTTAAAGTGAATTTGAAATGACATTTAAATACCCTGGAGGTGAGAGATACTCCCATTGGGCCCAATAAACCAGAACTGGTTTGGGGAGTGGAGGGCGTTGAGACCTGGCTAACTGGCCTCAAAACCTGGCTTTGGGAAACTCCAATCTGCAGAAACATCTCAGCATTTTTCTGCATCTGTTTATGTGTTTCCATGGCCAGGCTGTAACCCTGAGCAGAAAAAGACAGTGCTACCATCTGGATTTCCCAAGCGTCTTGACTGCTCAGTCTATTGATAAACTCAATGGACCAAACTGTTTGCCTTAACTGACTTAACTGATCCTCTTAATGGTGGGTCTCACCAACGTGGTGTAATCACTTGGGAAGCTTAGGCTTTACTCCAGATCAGGGACAATCTGAATTTCTGTGACTAGAAAGCTCCGAAGTTGGAGTTCTCTAGGCGATTCCCAAAATCAGTGATTTGATAAGGACTGTCTTAGAGAAGGACCTGAAATCAGGATTCTCACAACTGAGTAAACCCAAGATCAAGTGAAAAATACCACTTTGACACCCTGTGAGAAAAACTAACATCCTGCATCACTGCGTTGCGTCTAGCCAAAACCCAGCTGTGTTCCTCACTGGGAAGGCCAGGATGGAATATCATGACAGCCTCTGCCCTGAAACTAGTGTGTGGCCCACATCGACTGCCCACAGTCCTTACATCTTCTCTTTCCATACTTCCTGTCATTTTCCTTTGAGGTCCAAATTGCTTAGCTATTGTCTGTAGCTAAATTTCTATGGCGTCCCTTGTCCCCTAGAAACAGTTTTCTCTTACTTTTGCGACAAAAATGACAAAGCAGTCTAAAGGCCAGCTCCAGTGGAGATACTTGGCAGATGATTCCTGTGACTGTTGTGTAGGTGGCATGGGATTTGATAAATGGCAGTGGTGCTGGCTGAAAGACCAAAGCTTTTCTCCAAATGTCCTCAGCTCCACAGTATTTCAGAAGTGCTCGGAAGCCTGCCTTCTATCCAAATTGGGCACAGGAGCACATAGGTGAGACAATTGGAGAACACAAAAATGAGAGCCACAGGGATATATGCAGATGATGAAGAATTAATATAAAACCAGGCTCAGTGTCACACATCTGTAATCTCAGCTACATGGGAGACTGAGGCAGGAAGATCCTCTTTGAGGTCAGCTTGGGCAACTTGGTGAGACTCTGTCCCCCCCACGAAAATGTGAAAGACTCGGAGTGTAGCTCAGTGATAGAGTGTTTACCTAGCATGTACAAGGCCCTGAGTTCCATAATCAGGACCCATTCCCCACAAAAAAAGAATTAATAACACTACCCTCCAGGCTCTGCTTAAATAGCTATCCCTAAATCACTTTGGGTGTGATCCATCTAGAGGATGCATTCTCAGCTGCAGAGATCTGCTCCCATGACAAAATTCATTCCTAATCAAGACTTCAAAACCTTCACTATTACAATGAACTGTCATCTTTCAATGGGGTACTGTATACAAGAAGATACTAAATATATATTTAGTGTTCAAATTTCTCTAGGGAAAGTCAGGCGAGGTTGTACATGCCTGTAATCTCAGCACTTGGCAGACAGAAACAGGAAGATCATAGTTTGAGTCCAGCCTAGAAGACTTAGAAACTGTGCCACATAATTAACTAAATAATTAATTAATAGTTAGGACCAGGGATAGAGCTTAATACAAAGGCCCTGGGTTCAATCCATAGTGCCACAAAAATAATGAATTGGGGAAATATAAAAAACTCTTTTAGGGTTGATGACAATGCTAAAGAAAGTTTGAGACACACTCAGAGGAATCATAGTTTTGCTCATCTTATGTCTATAATAGGATTGGAAGCACCTCTGTAGTTCAAGTTCCTTGATTTATAGATAGCAAAGCTAGCAGATGCCTAGGGATATGATCTGCCCATTAATTTGCACTATGGCTGTGTCATTTTTTTTGTCTGACCTCAGTTTGTTCTCCTTTTGGAGAAGATGTTCATGTGTATGTGTGAGTGTGTGTATGCACACATGTGTGGGAGTGCGCACGCATGTGTGTGTGTGTGTGTGTGTGTGTAGACTGAACCCAGGATTTTCACACTAGCTATGCTTTTTTATTTGTTTGTTTATTTTGATTTTGAGGCAGGGTCTTGCTAAGATGCCTAACTGCCCATGCCAGACTGCATGTATGAGCTTCCCGCCTCCCTCTCCCAGAGTGCGGGAGTTACAGCAGTGAACCACCATGCCCAGCTTGAGGCTGGACGGGCTTCAAGGGTTCTTCCTGCCATGGGCTTGTGAATAAAAAGTCACTTTTGAAAATCAGGACATAAAAATTAATTCCCAAATGGGAAAACCACTGAGCCTGAGGAAATAACCTTGTAAGACAAGAGCGAAAGGAGGCAGTTTGCATGCTCATACAGAGGCCTCCGTAAGACCATGCTGAATTTGTTTGAAGCCAGCCCTGTTCCACAGTAGCTGAAGAAACAAAACCACAGAATTCCTTCAGTTCATGAGAGCTGAAGAACATTTATTGTAAAGAGTCATTTACAATGAGGGATTCTGCAGGACCGGTAACTAATCATTTTATAGTTGTACTTAATCCTTTCTCAGAGACAGCTACTCTGCCATTTTGAGCATTGAAACTTTCACAGTTGTGTAGAAAATATTTTGATAAAAGGTATACAGGAAAATTAAAATAGCTAAATCTGTATTATATTGGTTCTTTTAAATAAAATACCGTATTAGTGGAAATCTTATATCCAGCTATCAAAAATTGAAAATGTTAAATCCCATTATAAAATAGTCACTATAAAACTGTCAAATCTAATATTCATTACACATGAAAAAGAAATCAGTATGTCTAAGTCGGTTTAATCGTGCCCATTATCGGGGCTAAAACCTTTTGCAATAAAATTTTACTAAACTCAAATATTTAGTAGTGCTATATTTTTTGGCTTTTTGACACACTATTAACCCATCATTTACACTGGAAGTGATGTGGTTATTTTCAACAGTCATGCTACAGCTTCACATTTTTCATGACAATAGCACCCATCTGTCACCCTCTTCCTGGGGATGAGATCGATGTTTGTTGCCCATAAGGCTTACAAAAAACAGAGTTTAGTCACCAGCTCTGTGTAAAGGACAATGCAGTGACTGGCCAGTTTAATAACTTTAGTAATTACCAACTAGTCACGGCATTGATTTGGCTCCTGCTTCAGCAAAATGATGATGATAACAGTGACAATAATGCCACCAACCATATAGAATACCTCGGGATTCTCTGAGCAATTTCTTCTGTTCAGCCAGCCTCAGTGTCATGATAATAGAACCTAAATCTAGTTCCTTCCTCATCACCACCAATTCATACCTTGTCCTCTCTGCTTATCAGGATTTCTCAGCCAGGACACTTTTGGTATCTCAGATAGCTAATTCCCCTCCACAGAATGTTTAGCAGCATCTCTGGCATCTGCCCTATAGGCACCCATATCCCCAGTGGTGACAAGCCAAAGTGTTTCCAGATATCACTAAATGTTCCCTGGGGAAGGGGATAAAATTACCTCCAGTTGCAAGTCACATATTTATAGGAAAGGAAAGAGTATCATGTTGACAAGTGACTTTCCTGTTTTAGTTCGAGAAATTTGGCAAAGCTGTGAATTATGCCGATGCTGCCCTCTCCTTCACTGAATGTGGCAATGCCATGGAACGTGACCCGCTGGAAGCCAAGTCCCCATACACCATGTACTCTGAGACCGTGGAGCTCCTCAGGTGACTAGTCTTTCTGCAGTCATTTTTCTGAGCTCATTTCAGCCAGAATTAGACTCTGTGATGTTTTCTTTCTTTCAAATATCATTTCCACATATTAATGCTATAACCAAGGCATCTTCTTCAGAAGCCATCATAATTAGTTCTAACCATTTTATTAATGTCACAGGAAATTTATAATCAATGGACACTGATTTTATAAATTATCCCCTTCAGAAGTCATAACATGGGTCTTATAACTTGTGATATTCATAAAATTAAAATGCAAATTGCAGGTAGAAGTAAAGAATCATCATCTCGCTCTTTGGACCAACTTGTCTTTTCAAAGGTACAGTTTTATAATTCAAAACAAGGTGGTGCTCTCCAAATTTCTATTATGAGCTGTGTTATCTAAGAATTTCAGTCTTGGTTATTAAAAAGGGAGGAGGTACGATTCCAACTCAAAGTAAGCGTAGAAGGCTGCAGGTATAGAGCAGACTTTCTCTGCATCTGAAATAAGAAAAACACACAAGGTGGTGGCAGGGGGAGGGTAGGGATGAGAGGGTGAGAAGAGAAAGGGCTATATTAATTGCACACATTATTAGTTCCATTTACATTTTAAATGAAATCTTCTGGCCTGTTGTTCTTGGTGGAGAAGAATTTATGGGAAATTAAGAAAAAGTGCTAGAAGCAGATGAAGAATGGGTAGGAGGAGAAGAAATATCTACTCTAGTGTTTTCCAGTGATTTGTAAATATTAATAAAAGAATTCCATCCATCCTGGAATACTAGATAAGTGAGCAGTTGCTTGCACAATAAGCCCTTCTGTCCCAATCCCCTCTCATGCCATCACTCAGTAATGCGAGGCTTGGTTTATATGCTCGTGTTGCTTACAGCTGCATGGGCTACTTCAAACCTGAGTATACTCATGGCTAAACCTTCAGCCCAGATTGGACAGATCTAATGTGCAAATTTCCCAATGAAGCATTCCAAAAGATGAAAATAAAAGAACTATTATAAAGACTGGCTCCACTTGCTTAGTACTGGAAGTTTAGTTAGAAACACAAAAGCAAGGAGATTCCAGCTTTCTGTTTGAGTTAGGCTTAGGCACCAGAGGGGTATAAAGAATTTGTCTTTATTTACTTCACACACTGTGAGATCCATTACCCCACCGTTCAGTAGCTTGCAAGGGGAAATCAATTCCTTAGTGTCTACCTGCAGTCTTTAAAGTTACATAAGATAAACATTCTGGTCAAAAATTATGATTCCAAAATTGAGGGAAATATTAATGAACCAAGACAGAGACAATTTATGCTCTCTAGCCATTCAAACTGAAAAAAGACATTACATTAACAAGAAAACATAACAATGCCATACCTGGCATTAGCAGTAAAAGGAAAACAAAACGTCATAAACTAGGTCTCTCTTATATTACAGGAGTAGCAACTGATCATTGAGAATGGGAGGCATTGGGTACCATAGAGGAAAAGCCATACAAATGAACATTTATGTCTTTTGATCTAGCACTTCAACTTCGAGAAATTTGAATTTCCTCTATTGAAGAAGATAATTGTAAGAGTGCAACAAGTTATCTGTCATTTAGTTTGCCATATATTCATATACATACACACACATATATACACAACTAGAAGCAAGTCAATACTAGAAAAGAAATGAATTATACCCTAAAATGTTCAACAATACTTTGCAGCCATTGCAATAAAGTAATGGTGGAGGGACTAAGAAGCACATGAACATTTTTATGAAATGATTTAAAGTAAAACCAAGGCTGGGAGTGTGGCTCAGTGCTAGAGCACTTATCTAGTCTATGGGAGACCTGAGCTCCACCCCCAGCACATGAGAAAAATAAAATAAAAATAAAAATCAAGCTGCAGAATTACATGCACAGGACAGTTATGACCATGAAAAGGTTGTATGTGGCTTGACCAAACTGGAAGAGAAACAAAAGCAGTTGTCATAGCAAAGAAAGATTCTGGGTGTTTTCTCTCTGTGCATACAATTTTTCTTACTAATTTCTTTTTCAACAAAATACCTGGTCTCAAAAGTATAAAAAGCGAATTACCAAATTTCATTGTGTGGCCAAAGTGTGATGTGAATCCCTAAGTCATATTTATGTCCATTTGATAACACTTCTTTTTCCTTCTTTCCAAAAATTTCTCATGTATACGTATAATTTATTGTTTCATGATATGATACTTTATTCACCATGGATGTATATTTCAGTGGAACCTGGGGAAAGTCAGTAGTTACTGGCGTTCATTTTAAAATCAATATATTTAAATTTTATTTTGCGGTAATTATGTGCAGTTGTAGAATCCAACAGAGTTCTGGTCCACCTGTCACCAGCTGCCTCCTAAGGTAACATCTTGGATCATTACAGTTAAGTTTCACTACCAGAATATTGACACTGACACAGTCCATAGACTGTTAAGATTTCACCAGTTGTATTTATGTTTTCAAATTTTCTCAGTTTCTCATGGACTCATTTGTGTGTTTTATCTACACATTTTATGTTTTATATTTTCTATAAGCTGCATATGTGAATGTTTTTTAAGCGAGAGAATTTTCACTTGGGAATAAAATGAGTTTAAGCAAGTAGGTCTTCTGGTCCATTTAAGCAATTTAAACTCCACCATCAAGTCACTTCAAATGTGGTTGCAATTAAAGGGTGACTGTAATATGAACATAGTTTTTAGTAGTGCAATATTATGTTGAAGAGATTTTTATTACTCTCTCCCCGACTGTATAGTGGCTACGGAGAGAAAGCCCCATTTTTTTCATTCAAGTAATTATAGTTGCTCTGAGCTCTGGGCATCTGCAATGGAAATGTATTTGCAAAAACAAGTGGGGCATCACAGTGGCTTGACATTTCAGTGATCTAGCTGTCAAGAAAAGTCAGATTTATTACATAATAAAAATCTCTTTGCTTAGTATTGCAACAATAGAAGGAACCCACATGAAGTGTGCAAGTCCTTTGTTGGAAAATGTTCGGGCAACAGAACTAAAGCAGGAACCCAAAGAGAGAACACATAGAAGGCTGAGGAGACCCAAAATCTTGGGGCTCGAACCTGGGGTCCACAGTTGAACGTGAGCCATTGGGCAGGCAAGGGCAGTAGCCTGCAGGTTCTCTGATGCCTTCTCATAAATGACTTCCTGCTCATGCGCTTGAAACTTTCCTTCTGCCACATCGAACTCCATTACTTATTCTACCACAAGGACCTGTGAAATTGCATTAAAGCTCAGACAATGACTTTATGCAATGAATTGATTTGCAAGAGTCTAAATGCCCAGAGTGGAATGTGCTTGGGTAGAAGAAAAAAAATGATAACTACTCAACCTTTTGTCATCCCAGTGTGAAACAGTAACAATTAAAGAGAATGGAAAGACAAAATATACAAGGAACATAAATTAAAGGTGCTTAGGCATTAAAATGCTGGGAAATCGACCTTCCTTTATATTAAGAACAGAAACTTTCTTTAAGAATATATTCAAACCCGAGCCACTAGAAAAGACCTTTTAACTGAGATGGAGGTCTCTCTGTGCCCATGTGAGACACTGATGTTTATTATTTGCATCATCTATCATAAACTAAGCAGAGACCTATACTGTTGTTCATCTTTCCTTGAAAACCAATGATATAGTTTAGCTAGAACGTTGCTAGAAATAGTACTGTGCCAAAATTTACACACACACAAACTCACAGTGATTCCACTGCACTCTTCCACCACATGGGCTTATGATTTCGCTGACCGCTCCAGAGGTCAGTTCCGGATATCACATCAGTCCCGTTGTGCTGTTTCAAGTGTCAGCTTGTGTATGTCTTCAGGAAAGCACTAGTCAGTCCTCCTGTCCCATGCTAACACACTCAGGCCTTCAGAATGCTACTTACTTTGGGTTATGTCTGAAGGGTATTCCCAATCCCACTTGAACTTTTCCTTTCTCTCCAAAGGTATGCAATGAGGCTGAAGAACTTTGCAAGCCCCTTGGCTTCTGATGGGGACAAAAAGCTGGCAGTATTATGGTGAGTCCCTGAATCCCATGCAGACCCAAGAAAATAGCTGAGACACCACAGAATGATTTGAAAACTCTAGATCAATTTAAGCTGCTTTCCTCAGATCACCATTCTTATTTTCTGTTGAACTGTTAAAAGCTAAGTAATGGATTTTTTCAGTCACTGACTAAACATTTACTTTCCTGATTTATACCCTTCTCAAAGTGGGGTTTTAATGCTTCCCTTTTCTTTCTTAAACATGTTCTTTATTTAATTGTGGTGCTCCATCTAACCATAGGTGAGAATCTGCAACCTCTGAATCAGCATTCGTGCATAGGTTTCTTCAGGCACTAGCATTAACGGTCTTCTCGTTATCTCTGCAGCTACCGATGTTTATCACTTCTCTACTTGAGGATGTTTAAACTGAAAAAGGACCACGCTATGAAATACTCCAGATCGCTGATGGAGTATTTTAAGGTAATCCTTACTTTGTATAATTTATAGGCACGGGGTGATAAAATCACTAATGAAACATGGCAGGCATATTACTAAATGTCAAATGACAAAGGCAAGATTATTGCTGTCAAAGGCTTATCCTCTCTCATCTCCTCTGGCCAGGACTCTCCCGCCCCTCCCTCAGGGCTCAGCAGAGAGCTCACATCCAGCTCACCTGCTGATGCCTGGCTGTGAAGGTACAATAGTGCAGTGCCCTGACTATTTTCTGCCTTTAGCAGCCTCTCAGTTGTTGTCAGGGGAGGCTGCCCTTGCCCACCTATAGGATGGACACAGTTTGTGTCTGTGGTGATGGCCAGTCTCTTGCTAACCAAGACTTGCGCCTAGGATTTCTTCAGCAGGAAGAGAAGTCACTGTGGTTGCCCTAGCTCTAGGTGGACAGCTACACTGCTGAAAGCCCTTAGCCATGGGGTGTATTGGAGTGCAGCCATTGCAATTTAAGGCAATAAATTACCTTGGTAACCAAAACAATGGACACAAACAAAGCCATCATCTAGATGGCTGGCATTTTTTCATGTGTAAGCAAAAAGTTAAAAGATAGGCAGCCACAAAATGCAATGCCAAAATTTGGAAATGAGCTCAGAAAAAAACTTGGAAGCAATATCTTGGATTGGTCACTATGCCTTCCAGCACTGCTTCTGGCTTCCAATGCTAGAAAAGATTGGGAAGTGGAGATGTTTGGTTCTTCTTTCTGTTGGCCAGCTCTAAAAAGAAAAGCACTTTTTTCTACCATTTGTCACATGCATAAGACCTCTTGTCTAAATTACACCTAAACAGTTGTTTAAATTGAATCAAATAATGACCTTAGGTTTGGGGCAAGGCCTGAAAATGCATTTCTACCAAGTTTTCATGTGATGCTGCTGCTGCTGGTATTGCAGTCATACTTTGAGATCCACTGCTATGGTATCTATCTCTATGGCCGGCCCTGTGTGGCTTTCACAGATGCTGGGAACCCATTCATCTGGGAGGGTGTTGAGTTTCTTTAAGATTAAAATAGTCTTGAGAATGCACATTAGGTCTGGGTTTCTGCAGCTCCAGGGAAGCAGTGCATTTTTACTGAATTCCTAAAGGTGCCAATCCTCTCACTAATTCCCCTTTTTCAAACGGGGCCAGGCTGGAGGCCAAGAGGCTCTGAAAGAGCATCAACCAGGCTGTGTCCGCTGAGAGTAAGGCTAAGTGAGGCCCAGTGCCACAGATATCCTGGCTATCTATGCTTCTGAGCTTCAGCCTGATCTCTATCCTATCACGGTGAAGCCAAATGTCACCTTTCTCTCTGGTCCAATGCGTGGCCATGGAGGTACAAGAATCTGATTCCTTACACCGGCCCAGTTCCAGCACAGGAACAAAAGAATGTTCATTCAGCCTTCCATGTTCCATTGCCTTATAGCTCAGGATGGGTTGCATTGCTAAACAAGTCCTCAGCCATGAAAATTTGCATGTAAACACAGCAAATCAAGATGATCCCTGAAAACAAACCAAAAAGCATTGCTTGGTTCTGGCACATTCTTGGGATATCATAATTTATAGCCCACTCTGTATCCCAGGGAAAAAGTTTACAACTGGAGTTAAAGGTGAAAAACTTACTTGTACTCTGAAGAGCTTGTTTTGCAGAATAAATTTCAGATGAGGATAATTAAACCACTTCTTGGAGAACCGAGTCTGATTTCACTGGGCCTTTTAGTATATAAGATCTTTCATCAAGTGACTTTCATGGTCCTGATTGGAGCCCACTAATTATCCTACCCAGCTATTTTCGAGTGTGTGGTGTGGTGTGCTGACGTGCACATACATCCCAGTTCTGCATCCCGAAATGCTGCAATCAATATTAATGTACTCTAAATCACACTTCCATCTGTTTCTGAATTAATAAAACACAAAATAGATGTCCTTATTTTCCTCTCTCTCTGTTTCTCTCTCTTTCAGCAAAATGCCTCAAAAGTTGCTCAGATACCATCTCCATGGGTAGGCAACGGAAAGTAAGTATTTTAGAAAAAATTGCTTTTGTGTGAAAACAACTGGCTGAATAGACCCCAGATACTTTGCACTGACAACTCAGGAGTGAAGGTCAATTTCAAGACAATTAGTCATTTACGTGCACAGAGAATTCCAGCCAGGTATCAGTTGATGGCAAGACAGGAAAGTTTAAAATGATGCGGTTCCAAATTCTTTTGCTATTTGAACTTTAAGCCAAATGATGACCATGGAAATATTTGCTAATGAGATGGCAAGCACTATGCCATTTCCAGGAGGCAGGGTCAAGTTAACTCCACTGCAGTGATTTGTCAATGATTCGCTCAGTAATGAAAGACCCATGAAATATTCACTGATATATGGTAAGTGCTGCTTAATAAAACTAAAGGCATAATAGAGCTGAAAATGTGAAGGCACTTAGTCAGCCAATTATCTGAGCCTTCGTGATGATTTTTATATTAATACTAAAATACCACAACCTAAAATATAAAAGCAGCTACTCTAATGCCAATCTGAGGCTCAGTGGACTCTCCCAGGTCCACAGCTTTAGTTAAGGCTCTTTCTGCACAGCACTGGTACAAGAGTCCAGAAAACACTGACCTGGGCCTGAGGTTTCCCATCCTTCATGGGGAAATCTAACTGGGCCCCCTCCCCCTCCTCTAGGTTTGTTTCTCTATCTCTAAAATGCAAGGGCTCGACCTCATCTCTGTAAAAGACGTTCCTTACAGAGGATGCTTTTGTATCCCAGTTCTGCCTGTGCTGTGAACCAGCTGTGTACTATGCGAACTCACTTCAGCACCCATGTGTCCTCGAATGCAAACCCTCCCTCCCTGCTCCAAGTGTACTTCCCACCAGTGGTGGGAAGGGAAACTAGACAACCGCGGACAAGGAGTACTCAAAGCGCTTGCTGTATAAATGCAAGCTGCTTTTCCAGTTTCTCATCATTTCAGCATTCTTGCATCTCGGATCAAATGCTTTTTCTTCAAGAGTAATTTAGTCTCCACTGTCACTTTATAAATATCTACAAAGCACACTCCAAAAGCAGTGGGACAATGAACTCTTCTTGGAGATCATAAAAACATTCAGAGCAAGGGAACAGATCCATTAAAAACTACACATTAACTCAATTACTGTATTGAAAGGGAGCACCGTTTAAATTGTTGAATTAGGTCCTACTTTTACATTGACGAACAAAAAGGAAAGAACACTTCTCTCTGGAAGTTCAGAAAATAAAAATAACCATTGAAAGGCCCCGAGAAAGCTATTATCCCTTGAGCACGGAATGAAGCTAGGACAAGGTCAGGTAAGCAGCTATTAAAGAATCACTGGGAAATTTGTTTTTAAGTTCTGAAATGACAGATCTCAAACACATTCTAAACTTGTGAAGTCACATGAAAGCCTCCTGAAATGATTTTTAAGCAGCTACTGTCTGAAGAAAGCACACTTTCTTTACTTCATCTGGTAGGCTGGTGAGCTTTTGAATGAGGCAACTCCAAATAGTCATCCAAGGGTTAGACCCCATTCATTCTGCAGACACTTCAGGTGTATCTGCTCCATGTCAGGCCCTATACAAGAGGCTGGGGACACGGAGGTAGATGGAATATGGTTCCTGCATGCCAGAAGAACACAGTTCAGTCGATGAAGGTGACAAAGTGCTAAGGAAGGCCAGGAAGACGAGTTTGGACCTTCCTATGTGGCCAGAAAGGGCTGCTTGCCTACAAGCCAGGTTATGCCCCCATCAAGGAGGTTTCCTTGTAAATGAGAATGCTGAGCCCAGCCAAGGGCTCCTCACCACACTTTCCAGGGGCAACATCCCCAGGCTGCAAACCCTCCTCTGCTGGCTGGCAGTGGGGAAATCCATTCGCTGGAGGTGCTCATGGTGTCTTACTCCCGCAGGTGGGCTCCACAAGAAAGTATGCGGAGAGGCGAGCTGAGAGTAGACTTTCAGGAGCTAGGCTCCGTAGTGCTAGGAGAGAAGTATAGAAAAGTAAAAGGAGATAAGAAAGTTGCTTGTAGAGGGCAAGGATAAGCATACTTGTTCTGTACAGTGCCAGATACTACATATTTTGAGTTTTATAGACCCCGAGGGAAAATCAAGACTATTATACAAAAGATTTTTTAAGAGCAAACAACAAATCTATACATTTTTACTGATGAAATTTAAAATATAATAACCAGTACAGTTTTTGAAATATAAGTCTACTAATAAGTAGAATGGAATTCTTTTTTTTTAATGACATTTTGCTCCATGGGGGATCAAAGGTAGTATTCCCTCTCATAAGATTGATTGCAAATGTTCATCCTTTCAAGCCACCCACAGTTCACACTGCCATACAGAAGTGGAAGGCAGGCCAGATTTACAGATCCGAGATAAAGAGCTCTGCAAGCCAGGGTGGAGAGTTGAAAAGGGCTGGGCAGTAATCTCACATGTCAGAAAGACAATACAAAAAAATGAAGGCAACGGATTTTGAAAGAAGAGGCCACTTGAGATGCCCTAGAAGAGTGGATTCAGTAGACAGGTGGGTGTGGATTCTGTGTTAAAGAAGGGAGAAGCAAGGACATCCTCACTTGTTTGAGACCTTGCCCATTCCAAAAGATTGCAAGAGTCTAGTAGTCATCGGAGGGGCCATCCAGATGAAGCACACCTTTCCCCTTAGCTTGGAGAGGGCTCTGCTTGTGTGAACATAGATGACACTGGAAATAGCCAATGTATACACAGAGCTGAGGCACATGTGGGCGCACACCTGATCAAGGAATTTGAGGTGTCATGATGGAATGGGAAGAGAAGGAGCTTTGGAGGAAAACACAGCTGCTGTCGGAATTGTGGCTTTTTGGGACAATTGTTGTGTGGCCCTTGGGAAGAAGCTGAGCTTCTGTGAGACTGGGCAGCAGAAACGTCCCTGTGGAATTACCTGAGGCCTTAGAGATAATATTGATGAAGGCCTGGAAACAATGGTTGCTGCCAATAGGTGGTCAACAAATGGTGGCTTAGCTGCTGCCACAATTATTGATATTGTGACCTCTTTAGTTGGAAAACACAAGCAATCCTTCCCCCTTGAATCCTACAGCCCTTGGTCTATGCTCCCTTGTGGCATTCAACCTGTGTTGCCAGAAAATAACAAACTTTGCTCTTCTAGCACACTTTTCTCTTCTTACATAGGGAGCCATTCATCTTTTCACTCACCAAATATGTACTGAGTACCTACTATGTATGAGACGCTCCACCCCGGCACTTTGTAAATACATCCACCATCCTTGTGCTGACTTCTTCCCACTCTTCAGAGTACTCTGTCTGCAGCAGATACTAAGTAAGGAATAGGGGGAATCCATTCACATATTCAGTTTTTATTCATTGAGTATGTGTTATGTGCCAGGCACTGTTCTAGAGCTGGGGTATAGCACAGGACAAAAGGGACAAGGCTCCCTCCCTCTACTGGAATCACAGTCTGTGGGGAGAAAGGCTGCTAGCTAAAATTAAGCAAACACTACGTGATAGTAAATGTCATGGAGAAAAATCAAAGCAAGGAGAGGGCTGCTGAGGCTGCTGAGGTGAAGGAGCGGCTGTGTAGTCTTGAATCCACACGTCGGGAAAGGATAACAGTAAAGCTCGCCAGGCACATATCTGGGAGAAGTGCATCCCAAGTAGAAAGAAGTGAGTGAGTGTCAGGTGAGTTCAAGGACCAGCAAGGGGCTAGCATGGCAACGGGGAGAAGGACGTGTGTGAAAGAAGTGGTAAGAAGTGTGTGCTTAAGTGTGCAGGTTCCCTGGCCTGTGCCTTGGATGTGTGGGGGAAAGGACATGAGCCTTCTAGACTCTTCCACCAAAGAGCCACCTCTAGTGCAGGTGTGACTAGAGCCACGGAAGGGAACAGCAGGGCTGCGCCAGCAGTGCTGAGGGCCAGCCTGCGGTTACAGCTCACACCAAGGAGACTGAGCTCTGCGTACACCCTCTCTTCCCCGCCGTCCCGATCCACAGGCGCTGCATCCCTCTTCCGCTTCCTGATTGCACGTGTCGTGCAGACCTGCTCATCAGAGTGGCAGAGGATAGACCCTAGGTCGAGAACAGTGATGACTCCAAACATAGCCTTGCTCTTCCTGCCTATGTTGTTGAACATTTCAAAGAAAAAAAGAAAAGACTGCAAGGAGAAGAAAGCCCTTCAATAACACTTCAGTGTAATAACTGAAAAAAAAGTTTTTAATTGACATATACTATTCATGTACATTTATGAAATGCAGTGTAGTAATTGCACACGTGTAGACAAGTCTAATGTTCAAATCAGGGTAATCAACATGTCCATCTTCTGAGACATGTATCACTTGTTTCTGCTGGGAACCTTTGAACTGCTCTCTTCTAGCTTTTACACAATGCATACGCTGGCATAAAGCACAGCACTACTGCGCTGTAGAAGGCAGGAACTTGCTCCTCTTACCAAACTGATGCTCGGGGCCTGTTACCCAGTCTCTCTCTATGCTGCACTTCCTCGCCTGTAGTAACCATGATTCTGCTTCCTTCTTTTATGAAGTCAATGTTTTTTCTTCCATATCTGAGCAGAAAAGGGCTTTTTTTAATGTCTGGGGTAGGGAGGTGATTGGTTTTCCCATTTGATTTCTGTACATGATTGGAAATTACTGAATGAAGCTTGTGTTTTAAGCTAAACAATGTAAGGCCCAGTGAGGGAAAGGGACATGCTGAGGAATAATTTGGTGGCAAGGCTAAGGCTAGAATCCAGGTCACTCCAGATTCCAGTGCCTTAACCTCTTTTTTTTTCAATATTTGTGGCACCTGAGAGTATTGTCATTTTCACTAGAGATTAAAAATGAGAAAATATTCCTTTCTTGCCATAAATTGACATTTAAGACTTAATGGTCACTGCTGGCAAAAAGACAAGAAAATAGCACCCACAACCTAGGACAATAAAGAAATCCAGCCTTCCCTGCTTGTTTTGTCATTGGCAAGCCATTCTGTGCTGAGGTTCCTTACCTTGGGCATCTGCCCCATCCTGCTCCTATCTTGAGAAAAAAAATTGTTTTCTATAAATAAGTCAGAAAATATCTCAGCAAGTACAAATATAGCAGGAAACCCTCACGTGTTCTTAAACCAGACACTTCCCCCAGAGACCAGACTATGTGG
>PVJX010026586.1:0-25688 GCA_004027295.1 Dolichotis patagonum
TTCAAGCAGATTCCACCAATCTGCTCGGCGAGGGGAATAACCAGCTGAAGCCACTTCCTTATGGAGTTAGGGCTGTCCTGCCCAAATCCAACATGTTGTCCAGTCGGTTTCCCCTTTCCCGTGGGAGGGTCTTATTCTCATCACTCACCGTGTCCCCGAGAACTGCTGGACTGCCCGACCTCCGACTTCAGCGCGGCTGAGTTGGGAATTCACGGTGCCTCTGGGTGGGTCGTGTGCAGTGCCGGTCCTGGCGAGCTGCACGCCGGGCTCTTCAGCTCCGGGCTCCGGCGGCTCAAGCCAGTCGCTTTGGCTCGGATCGCTTGTTCAGGCCGGGCGGAATCAGGGGTCTCGAGGCGGGTGCCGTGCTCGCTGATCTTATCTTCATTAATAGTAGCCCCAGGACCTCTTATTCGAGCAGGTTTTTGCGCTTTAGTTTCTTTCTGTGTTGTGAGAGTCTATCTCTCTCTGTTTGGGTCTCTCCAGGGTGTTTTATTCTGGCATTTGAGCTGTCTCTCTCAGAGAGGGTCTCTCTCCTGCTACCTACCAGTCCTCCATCTTGTCTCTTCCCCTCCAGAATTGTGTTTTTTTAAAATGTGTTTCAAATTGTAGTTTTCCAAAGCGTTTTTCAAATGTTCATGTGTTCATGAGTCACGTAGTTACTAAAGTGGATTATGATTCCAAAAGTCTAGGGTAAGGCTTAAGATTCTACATTTCTAACAAGTTCCTAATGCCACAGGTCCCAACTCATAGAGTTAAAAGGCTATAAAACCCTTGACCAAATCATGGGATCCAGAATAGAAGTGGCTTTTTAAATGACTTGCTTAATGGAATCATGAATGCTTGTTTTCTAATGCCAGCTTTCAACCTAACTCAGCAAGAGCTCAGCTTTTACTGAGGCCCTGCTAATGGCAATACCAATCTGGGAACTGAAATTGAATCCTTCAGGGTCCTTGAACAGAAGCTATAGGATACCTGAAAACAATCCTGCTTTCTAATCCCTCCCTCTTTGTAAAGTCTGCCATGCCTGGCAGTATTGCAACTTTTGCTTTTACCTTAGTCCTAAATATAATCAAGTTATAGGCTGGCCTTTGCGCCATCAATAATATTGGATCAACAAATTTACTTGTTTGCTTTAATGCTTTACTTCTTCAAAGGTGTCCTTTGCAGCATGGTAGGGTGAAAAGCATGAACTTTGGAATCTAACAGACTGGAATCCATCACTTCCTAGCTGTGTAACTGAACAAGTCACGTAACTTGCCTGAGTTCCAGATTTTCCCTGGGGGAATGTTAGAAGTAATAATATTTATCCTGCTAGGGAGTGATAAATACTAAATACGAATATGAAAAAAAGATACCATTAGCATAATGCCTTCCCATAGAAAGTGTTCAGTAATTCAGCAAACATTTATTAAATATTTGCCATATATGAAGTTCTTTACAAGGTACAAGAGATACATAGATGAATAAGACAAGCTGGTATTTCATGTCTCAAGGATCTTACTCTCAGGAGAAAAGGACCTAGGTTTACACACAAGTCTGCCCACATAAGAGAATGGGGTGGTTGAGATAGATTCAGGAAAAGAGGAATGAGGGCTCTTTGCAGGTATGTGAGGCCACTGAAGTGTAAAGTAACCTTCATTAAGGATTAGCAGCGATGAGGGGGATGGAATAGGGCAGGTAGATGAGTAACTGATACCCACATTACAGCAAGCCTTTGACATTTGCCAGGTATACTGTTCACATCTCCATGATCTAGAAGAACCCTCACTTTTGTGACTATGACTACAGTACTTCATGAAAATTTTGGCCTGTGAGAATTTGGGATACAATAACAAAAATCTCATGGAGAACAGAGTTTGCCTGCATGCTAATTTCACTCATTAAACAAGTGCCTGCTTGCTGTACTCCAAGCTCACAGCCCGCCTCGGCAAAATAAGATTATTACAGCTCACGGACCTTTGGGGGTCTCTGGAAATAATCGAAGCCACAGATGTCAAATATGCAAATATTACAATCTACCATAATTAAATAGCATGGGCCTCCTTTAGAGAACACAGTATTGGCTAGACTCCACATTTTCTTACCAAATCAAAACATTAAGGCGGGAAAGTATCTGACATCCTATTTTTCAAAATGATGAAACTGAGATTCAGAGAGAGAAACTGACTTGTCCAATAGTTCATAGCGAGATATAATAGCAAGTTAGGTTTGAAAAAGACTTTGGAAGCTATTTATTTAATACCCTTATCCATTGTATTTTTATTCAATAAAATGTTAACTTTGGAAATAATATAGCAATTCTTGAATAAAAGATGCTTTGAAAGTGCAAATCCAGGAGTATCATGTGACTAATCTGTTAACCAAGGATAATAATATATTATGAACTATTTTTAATTTCTTGGTTCACCTTGAGACTGCTCAGGAAAGAAGACACTGAATCTATAAAATTCGTTTTTTAAAATCTTATTTTTTTTTATTCTTTTGGTTCCTAAGGTCAGAATTTCCACATGCACTCATAATAACAAAGGTAAGGGACTTTTCCTGGGTGTTCAACCCTTTGTCAGCTTCCCACCTGAGTTTGGACGGGGCACAGACATCCATTCCTCTGCATCCATGGATGCAGAGGCTGAGCTATGGCCTTCAATTTATTCAAGATTTTTTTCTCATTTTTTTTTAAATAACATTTAAAAAAAAACGGGGATCAGACTCACGACTGCACGCTTGCAAGGCAGGCACTTATGCTGCTGAGCTAAATCCCCAGCCCCCCCTTTAAAAAAATTTTTTAAAGTTAAGCTGTGTTTCCAGAACCCAGTCTGAAGTCCTGGCATAAAGCCAGTAGCATATAATTAATGTTGAAGGGAAAGAACTTCTTGATCCGCAAATAGGACAAGTCCCCATACATAAATTCTGCCCAACCTAGAAGCATTTTGCAAGAATCAAGTGCTCTGAAGATTTTGCTAAATAACTGAAGGAAACCACTAGGTAAATATTCTCATATGGTATGACAGTTATCATTCATGGGAGTTATATTGTCACCGCTACCGCCTTCTGGGTACCCACATAAGAGGTTACCCATAAATAGAGAATTTAAAGTTGAAAGTGGAAGTTGTTTTGAAAACTTTGTTGTCCTGAAAACTTACTGTTCACTAGATAATGGTGTTTATTTAAGGTCAGCCATGGACTTGGTGGCATCATCCTTACCATCCCAGTTAAGGGTCAGCACACATGGGCAGAATTTGGCCAGCCTGTCACTGCCCGTGGCCATTCAGTGGGTAGGGGGTCCTGAAGAGCCAGTTTTTTACCACCCAGGCCATGCTCTTTAGTATGTTCCTGAGTGAGTACTTTCAAAATAAGTGGCATCTTGGTAGTAATTTTATTCTCCGTGTATGGCAGAACAAATAAATTATGAATGAGTACTACCACCATCTCTCCTTAGTACTTCATTTTCCCCAGATTTTTAAAATCTTGACTTGTTAGCCTTTCAAATTTCTCCTTCCGTACCTTACATGATCTTCACTGACCTCACTCCATCTCCAGCCTTCTCTTTCTGGGTTTTGATGATACAGAATATACTCTGCCACCATCACAAGGGCTCACCACACCCCCAGCTGCAAGTCTTTGTATTCATTCACTGCCTCACTGTCTGTCTGTATGCTAGGTCCTTGCACCTGTTCTCTCTTTTCTAAATGTTGCTGCTGCAGCTTTTCTCTTCTGCATGTGTGGCAGGTAC
Organism: Dolichotis patagonum; assembly: GCA_004027295.1. Taxonomy (NCBI): domain Eukaryota; kingdom Metazoa; phylum Chordata; class Mammalia; order Rodentia; family Caviidae; genus Dolichotis; species Dolichotis patagonum. The sequence goes on from PVJX010026586.1 coordinate 3,731, forward strand.
CACTGAGCCCATGCTGTGGTCCCCACTCTTCTTTGCACTCAGGCCATGCTCACTCTTCAGATCGGATGTCATCCCCAGTATTTCTTTCCTCCTCACTGCTGGCTGGCATCTGCACTTGGGTTGCCTTCTGTCTGCTATATGATCTATGACTTCTTTGAGTGAGTAAAAAGGAATAGGAAAGTATCCCTTAAGAAAGTCTATCACTTGGACAGCAAAAACTAGATCCATGATAGCACCAAGAAGATGGATATCTCCCAGGAAACAAACCACTCACAAGGCTGCTTTTTCCTTCACAATAAAGCATCGGCCTGACTCTGTGTGGAGATGAGAAGATTTAATCATTCAGATCCAGTGCAGACAGGATTGGTGTCACAAAGCTATTGAGAACGAGGCAGCTCTGGAGGCTTCTTGCTCTTCCTAATGCACCCCATCCTGGGCTCCCTGGTCTCTATTCCTGGTGTCTCTGCTTCTCTGTGGCCTTTGCCTTTATTACCACCTCAGTCTTGTCTGTGTGCCACAGGCCAACAATTCTCTCTCCATGTGAGCTTTTAGCCTGGGCCTGCAAAACTCTTTCTAGTCTTCTAGATTCGCAAGAGAGAAAATCTGATTTTTTTTCAATTTGGCAATGTCAAAGGTAACTTGCCGTATAGTGTGGATTGCTCTGCTAATTGTCAAGGATTCTTCTTCCTACCCCACAACAGCTAATCCACGTAACTGGATTATGGAGTGGAAAAATGAAGCTGTCATGAGATCCCGTGATAAGCTATCTAAGCAGTTGTATCTGTGGGTGGTGGGCAATGTCACGTAGAAGGGAGTCTCAGGTGAGGCAGGCATCTGTCATCTTTAAACTGATGCACGTTTGTAGAGCACTGATTTCTAGTGGTCTCTGCAGCACCAGTAAGGAGCAGTAGGCTGGAAGAGTAGGACCACCCAGACCTAGCAAGAGCGTAGAGCTGACTACAGGCTCCACAGCAGGATGAAACCGGCCTCTGCCCAGGTCAACAGAAAATATTCCTAGTGGCAGCGCTGAGTGGAACAAATCTCAAGACTGCCAGGGTTATTTCTCCCTTTTACTCTTTGCTTGTCTGTTCTCTCCAGAAGACTGGCGTCAGCAGATAATTTGCTGTCATTTCCAGGTGCACTATTTGGGTACTGAGTCACTTTGAAAACCTCTTCCTGGGTTTGTGTTTCCAGAGTAGTCTGTGCTCCAACCACGACACTCACGCCAGCCAAGGGCAGAGTGACAGCTCTCCTTGGGTTTCTCCCTGTCCACTCCTCCCCTGCTGGACAGTTGGCTAGCAGGACATAGCTGGAGCCAAAGGCATCCCATTTGTCCTAGGAGCTGTAACCTGAGGCCAGGAACTCCCAGGAGCCAGGGTATTCTCATCCATAAGTGGCAAGCTGTGAGTCTCTAACCAAGGCTCATTTCTGAGGGCCCATCCAGGGCTGGGGTGAAAAATAGGACTCTACTTTTGTCAACTCTGGGGACTTAGTAGTGAACATCCACAGGGGTCATATTGGGAAGGACTTATGAGGCTGGAACTGGACTCAGATGTAGATGTGAAAAGAAAAGACCAAATATCCTCACTGGTCCTAGTGCTGGGTCTAGAGATAGAATGTTGGGTAGTAGAGACAGTAGGAGTCTTCATTTCATTGAGATGTATTAGTGTGAAATTGCCTCTATCTCTCCAATACTGGGTCAATCTAGGGAGAAAAACTTCGAATCACTCTCTTCTTTATCCTACTACCACAGAATGTTCTTTTATTCCTTAATGAATTCACAGGAGCATAAATTACTACCGAATAAGAAGCAGGTGATCCTTTTGCCCAATTAGAATCTTCCAGAATCCCTCCTATTGTGTTTCATAAACTAGACCAGTGCTTCCCAAACCACTCCTATCACAGGTCCTGCCTGTCCCTCCCTCTGGAACCTATATTTTAGGAGACTGTTAACTGATACTTTAATGATTTCTATTTTTCTCATGCAATGTAGCAAAAGGAAAGTAGTGTTAATATTACAAGTTGATATAATTCTAACCAAATTAGAGAGAAATGACATCTTAATTAACCTTTGTGGACAGTTGGAAGAATATATACTGTCTATTTTTGGAGCTGAGGAGAGAGAAGAGTGAATGCAGCCGAGAGCTGACTGCCAAAGGAACTAACTTTATTTAAAATGCTTTGAAAATGTTAGAAGTTGTTTGACGTTGTTTTGATGAGGGTCATCCTGCAGGGAGGTCAGAATGTTCTGGAGAGAATGGGTACAGTATTGGCTACCTAGGCTTTACCATTGGTGTCCAGACCTCTGGGAAGGCTAATTGTTATTGGTGTTATTTTTCTTACATACTAAAACTTCTAATATTTGTATGAAAACATAAAATTCCACTTTAAAACATATAATGCTTTTGTCATACCTTTAGGGCTCCTGTTAATCTTTTGTCCAGACTAGATAAATGAGTCTAAAAAATATAACCTCTGATTCTAATTGTGTGTTCTTTTTACTTTGTTACATATTTTAGTATCGGAGTAAGGTCTAGAACTGGAAAGTAGCAGGTTTCCTTTTTCTTGCATATTGAAAAGCTAAGAGTTCATCCCACATTTCTTCCTTAGCAAAAGTTGACTTCTTTTAATTCAAGAGAAACCAAGAACAGGAAATTTGGCCTGGGACCAAATAAACTCATCACCCACCCTAGACTCTAGGTTCTGTGCACAGAGGATACTTGTTTGTGTCACCTCATCATCAGTAACTACCATCAGATGACACTTTGTCCTGTTGCCTGGGCAAAGAACAAAGCTGGCATAGGACCCTGTGGTCAGATCCAAGGGTGTTCTTTGGTGTGACAGTCTGAAGGCAGCCAGGACCAAGGACTGGTGGAGGGTGGTGGTAAAGGAGAGTGCAGGGGGTTCATCTGCCACCCCAGGAGAGCCTATGACAACCTCATATCAGACTGGAAGCTACAGGAGAATGGAAGCCAGGGAGTGAGTGTCAAACCTCTTAGTGCACAATCAGCAGGCACTTGAGGAGCTCATCCTTTCTGATAGTGAAGACGAATTTGTGTGACAGTTGCTATAAAAGAGGGGACCACCACGGACTGTGGCCACACAGAGGCAAACCTCCCTCCTGCATTTTGTCAGGAATTTGGTTTGATGTCATTGATGGGGACTTGCGTGCCCCCTCCTCCAGTTGATTCTGAACAACTAAGTAAGAAGGAATGACTAATCGGCTTTGACTTACAGAGCACACATGGATGGAAGTAGAGGTTGGCCACAGGAGGACGTGGCCCTCATGCAGGCTACATCCTCAGGCCAGAATAGGACTGGTTTCTACCCACTTGTCAGGCAAGATGCCTCACACACCACAGGGACGCAGTGTCTGCTGAGTGTGTGTGAGTGAGTGATGGGTTAGTGAGTGAATTCCTGGCACGTGCTCTGCTATGCACCACCTCTAGGTTGCATCAAATCCAGAGAGTCCTGTGATTGGACTGTGTCTCTCGGGTATAAGGGCCAGAAAGAACTCACCATTCTCCACTGTCTACCCTGTCCTCCCTCTCTTTTCCTAGTTGCAGCAAGACCCATAGTGCCCTCTGGTCACTGGTGTTCCTAGGCCCTGAACATCCTGATCCCTGCCTGACCCCAGCTCTTCAGAAGGGCTGTTCCTCTACTGCTCAGTGCCTCCGCGCTTGTGCTGCCTTTGATGCTCAGGAAACACCCTGGAATTCAGCTAAGCATTTCCTCCGGGAACATGTATTTATATTTTATCTGGGCCTTGTAATGACAGCCCCCTGTCACTGCACGGGGAGCTGCCCTGCTCAGCTGCCCAGAACCTTTCCCCAGGAGGGAACTAATCTGCTTAGCCCAGATTGGATGCACTTGTGTGCAGCACCTCACACAGAATGAGCCTGGCTTGGGGAGCAGAGGGTTCCTGCAGTCTGGCTCTGCTCTTGGTCATGAGCTGTTCTGCCCAGGATTGTTCCTGCGAGTGGGAGGGCAAGCGGGCAAGACAGCCCTGTTCTTCTGTCGTGGTTCATCCACTGGTCTCCCTACTTCCTGGAGGTTGGGAGGGAGAGGAAAGAAGAATGAAGGCTTGTGCCTTTTTCCTCTGTTAGCTTAGGGAGAGAAGTGGAAGACTGACTGAGTCACCATGGACATTTTTTCTGGGTAATTCAAATACTAGATTTGAGGGGAAGGATGCCTACTGTGTCTTAAAATGTAGAAGAAGATGCCTTAGTGTCTCTCTCTCTCTCTCTCTCTCTCTCTCTCTGTGTGTGTGTGTGTGTGTGTGTGTTTCTGCCTTGGGTTTGACTTCTGTACAGCTATTTAGATACATGAGTGGTGCCTCAGTCTGCTATGGACACTACTCAGGGGTTCTCCACCACCACTCACCCTGTCAGACTGGGGACTAAAGCTAAGGTTTTCTTGAGACCTTTTCTTGAGCAATCCAAAGCCTTTCCTTGCCATTATGTGGGATCTGCTCAAAATGCCAGTGGCAACCCGTACTAGGGTGAATAGTGTCTGTTCCTTCTTGTTTACCCAGAACCTCCAAGTGTGGCCTTGTTTGAAAAGAGGATCCTCGCAGGTACAATTAGCTGTAGAAAGATCATGCTAGATCAGGGTGGTCCTAGGAGGATCCTTGCAAGAATTTCATGTGAAGACACACAGAATAGGGTCATGTAACTGCAGAGGCAAGACAGGAGTGATATAGCTAAGGGCCCCCCATGGATTGCAAGTAAACAGAAACCATGAGAGAAGCACGGGACAGATTCCATCACAGCCTCTAGAAGAAATCAACTCTGCAACACCCTGCTTTTAGATTTATAGCCTCCAGACCAAAAACATACATTTCAGTTGCCTTAAACCACGAAGTTTGTGATAATTTGATGCAGCAGCTACAGGAAATAAGTTCATAATCTCTGCATACCACCTGCTTCCAACTTCATGGTGTGAGTTATTCTTAAAGGGCTAGGGGAAGCCAGGCATGGCAGCAAATGTTTGTAATCCCAGCACACTGGGAGGCTATGGCAGGAGGATCACAAGTTCAAGATCATCCTGGGCAACTTAGTGATTTAGTGAGACCTTCTCTCAAAATAAAAAATAAAAAAAGTCCAGAGATGTAGTTCAATGTGAAGACCTGAGGTTCAATCCCCAGCACTAGAAAGAAAGAGGAAAAGTGGTTGAATAAAAGAAGAGCTGACTGAGAGAGTTCACTGTCCCTTAGTGACCCTCAGCTTCCTATGTAGGAGGCCACAGTTCATTCACCAGCTTTGTTATATAGGGGCTCTACTGCAAATCCCTTCAGTATCTGTAAATAGATGCAAATAAATAAATAAATAACCAACCAACTCTTCTCTTTATGTCCCATACCCCAGTCCATTTATTCCTTTATTATGGCTGTTTTAATGGCCTCCTCTCCCCTGTCAATCTCCTTAGGCCACGTCCCTTCACAGGTCTTACACAACTGCCAGCAGCTCTAACCCATGCTCCCAGAGCTCCAAGCTCACTTCTGCTTTTCCATCCTTCCCAACAATAAAGCCTTGAGCCACTGAATACACCCACTGTAGCAGAGTGAGAAGACTTTCATCCGTGGCCAGGGATGAAAAGCAGGTTCCTTTCTCCAATGCCTCTATGCCTTTGGAATTCCTTGTTGCCTGATCCTGAGCTGCAGATGTATTACCTGCTTGTCCTGACATGCCGAGATGTCACCTGCTTTCTTCTTCAAAGGGAGGCAGGCCTGGCTAGGGCACAGTGGACACTGCTATGGGTAATCTAGAGGCAGAGGAGGCTATGGGTGTCTGTGACAAAAGGAGGGTATATACTGATAGGTGGCTAGAGTCAGGTACTGAATGAATATCGAGGAGCCAGGAGACAGAATTTTGTTTTATCCTTGCCACAGGGAAATAAATAACAGAGGTATGAAAGCAAGTATGTGGGTTGGAGTCCATATACATAGTGGGAAGAACAGAGCCATGTGATTAAATCCATGGGCTTGTTGTCAGACAAATGGAGGTGAAGTCTCAGCTTGGGTCCATATTGATGATGATGTAGGGAAAGTTCCCTAACATTTCACTTTACTTGTATATGTAGTGTGAATATTACAGTATCTATCTTGCAAGGTTGCTGTGAGGATTGAATACAACCATGCAATAGCAAACATTTACCATCGTGCCTACTCTCAGTTACTCACCAGGATAGGATGTGCTCTGTATTAGTTAGGTAACTAGTAGAATCTCAACCCTGTCCCAGCCATTCTGACCCACCTAGCATTTTGCTCTGGATCCCCTGTCAGTAATTGGATTCCTTCCTTGTACCAAGGTTAGCTTTTAGGAGGAGACAGTTGATCTAAAGATAGCCAGTCAAAGAGTATTGTCTGGAGGAAGATGGAAGAAAATGTCATTATCTACATTTTTCTTTGACAATGTCACAGAGCATGACAGGCTACTCCCTAGGGAAAGAGCAGCCCCAGGCCAGGGCAGAAGGTGACCTTGAAGTTGAGTTCTCTGCATCCTGATGTGGACTTTATCTGGCTCGCTTGAGAGATAAGTGAAATAAGGGATGTAGAGAGTAAAGAATAAAAGGAAAAGGAAGAAAAAAGACTTGGAGGAGGATGGGCAAAGCCTTTTTTGTCTCAAGGATAATTACTTGTGCAGCCACTTGCCTGCGGGACTCTGGGGCTGGAACAACTGCAGTAATTACAGGACAGGCCTCAGAGGACTTTTGGGGAGAATATTGGCAGGACAGAGGCATCTCTCACTGAACCCGCCTCCCAGGCCCTGTGGTATCTGTGTCCTCCACCCTGGAGCCTGTCAATGACCAAGAGGCTTCAACAGAACAATATGGTTAAGAGCAGAGTTACACCAATGGGCTTGCACACGGAAAGCCTTCAGAGAGGCCTGCTCTTGATGGCCAAGTGACCTTCAGTGAAATCTCAACCCTCCCTTCGTGCTGTCAAGAGTGTGACGTCTCCCTCACACCATCCCCAAAGAGGGATTTCCCTGGCTAAAGAATTAAGTATTTTCCAGCCTGATTCTGGTTTTCCTGACCAGACATGGCCATATGCCTTCCTGTTTTTTTTTTTAAATCATAATATTTGCTATTCCTAAGTAAGGCAGTTTTCTGTCATCTAATGAACTGTCAAATGATAATGTTGCCATTTCTTTAGTCTTTAACCATGCACCAATCCGTATGCCAGGTACTGTAAAAGTGTGTGGCATTATTTGTGAGCCTTGCACTAAGCCTCCAAGGGTACAACAGTTTGAGTCTGGAATCCTGGATCCTTTTCCAGTCTCAGGTGGCTGTTGGCAGAAGTAATTCCCTCACCACTGTAGAACTCATGCCTTGCTGTTTTAAGGCTAGCAGGAGAGAAAATAGAATCTCTTTCCTTATTTGAAGAGCTCACCAGATTAGTTTAGGCCCTTTTAGGATAATTTCCTTTAAAGTCAAGACTTAAAAGTCAACTAATGAGGGGCATTAATATCTGCAAAATACTTCATCTGGCATATAAACAATGCTATGTTTACAGATCTCACTCACATTTGAAGGGGAGGATTGATTATAGTGTACAGAGCATGGACTTGGTGGAGGTGACGGAATCCAAGATCCACATCAAAATTCTGCCTCCTTGAATGTGGTCTTTGGTAAATTGACTAATTTTACTAATGTTCAATTTCCTTACCTGGAAACAAAGAGCAATAAGACTAGTCACGCAGAGTTATTACAAAGGTTCAGTGATGAATATTATTTTGAAAAAGTAAAACAAAATACCTCAGGCAGGTTAACTTTGTAAAGAAATATATTTATTTAGCTCAAGGTTTGAAGCCTGAAAGTTCAAGATCAGACAGCCTAATAGATTTGGTCTCTACTGATAGTCTAATGGCAGGTGGCCTCACGGTAGAAATGTATGCAAGAAAGTTGCCACCAAAAGACAGGAAAGCTGAGATCCAGCCAGTGGGAAGGCACAGGCTTTGATAAGACATCATGAAGAGAACTCAGGGGATCCAAGAGAGGCTTCCTTAGTCCCTTCAGAGGGCAGCTCCCTCAGTAACCTAAGGACCTCTTGTTAAGCCCCACCTTTTACAAGGCCACCACCATGCACATTGTGACACTGAACACCAAGCCCCCAACCAACATGCAAACCCTTGGAGAACACACTCTGGCATATCCAAACCATAGCACAAGTATATAACAATTTTCCATCTATTTCTCCCTTTGTTGTTCACTTATCCTGTTGTCTCTGTGATTTGAAATTACATAGGGAACCATTTTACATGGCCAAAATTATGCCAAAAAGTACAATCAATTCTCATTGTTCATAGTAGTAAAAATGTTCTATACACTCACAGGAGACGTTGAATTAGTGATTAGCAAAACATTGCTCTGGCAAAAATACAAGACTCTGGTGAGCATCTGGTCATACTTTCATCAACTGATCAATAGGTAACAATGTCTTACTTGTGTTTCTGTTTAAAGTATTTAGTATACACTGTTGATTCATGAATGTTGAACTCACAGGTGACACTATTCTCAGGCCTAAACAAAGCTTATCTACATGTGTTTTTTCATATGGCATGTCGCAGACTTTTTCCACTTTGGAAGGGAAGGTAATATTTCAGCACTGTGCTTAGGGCTTTGTTTTAAAAAGGAAAATCACCAGAAATAAAGATGAAAATATGACACTAAATAGACCTCAAAAAGGCTGCCTGTTCCCATCATGAGAATTAAAACAAGAAGGCAGAATATCACCTGCTTGATTGATCCCAGGTAGGAACATGTGATCGGATCATTCAAAGACATAACTACATAAAAATATATGTGCAAACAGCACGTTCTCTTTTCTTTCTTTCTTTCTTCTTCTTTTTTTTTTTTTTTGGTAGAGGTGCTAGATCCAGGCTCAGAAGCAAATTCTCTTTTCCCCTTCTGGACCTCTCCAGAGAATGGTCATTCCCTCAATACATTTTAAAGCTCTCCTACATGCCATTTAAAAAAGAGAAACTGAGTCACTACTGATAAAATAACCATGTTTGCTGGTCACTCAGTCCTGAGAGAGAAACTGTGCTGAGAGAAGCTTTTGAAGACAGGGAGTCAGTGCCCAGCCTCATTGCAGACCCAAATTCCTGCCAAAGAGAATTTGGCTTCAACTCCCCAGCAATGCCACAGCCCGTGATGTCACAGATCCTCTGCTGCCCAGAGCAGGGAGACATCCTCAGCAGCCATAGCAGTGAGCAGCACGCTAAACCATAGTGTTAGAGCTGGCCATGGGTGTGCCAGACGGGGTGCCTTTTCCTTTCTTTCCTCCACCTTTGGAGAAGGCTTGCAGCTGGCCCAGGCAATATCGGGATACCTGATCGAGAGCCCCACTTCTTTTGAGACTTTGGGACAAGTCATCTTTGGGGCTCACCTGCTTTCTTCCCTTCCTTCCACATCTGTGCTTTACAACGAGCTTCCCTGAGCCCCTATCTTTGCGTCTCCTGTTAGTGGTGTTGGAACCTCTCTGTCCTCGTACCCTGGTAATTGAAGCAAGTTAGGGCTTGGTGGCAACAACTGTGTGCTGAGCTGTGGCAGCCGTGTGCTGGGCCACAGCAGCTGGAGGGTCAAAAGTAGGGCTGGGGATCTGATGTTGGGGACAGAATGCTGGGATGGTTTTCTAGGAGCAGGTAAGTTCATTCGTATGCCCTTCTTCCCACACACACTTCTACTACACAAAACGGAAACTAGAAAACAACGAGCTGTTTGACAGTTTGGCTATCTTTGGGTACTAAGCCTGCCATCTGTGGGGAGCTTTCCTATATAATCAGTTAACAAAACAGAACAGAACCCTGTGTTTGTAGCTGATACAGCTGATACAGCAGGGTAGCATCTCTAGTGAGGGGGTTGGGGCACTAATTTGCCTTCACTGAAAAATTAAATGGCAAAGCGAATTCCATATTTAGGAGTTACACTTAGGTGCAGGTGTGGGTGGGCAGGCATCAACCAACCCAGCTGGCATGGCTGTCGCTTTCTACAATGATATATTGGCTTTAATAATGGAGATATAGGAAATTCAGAGCGATTTAGGGGCTTTGTGTAGAATTCATGTGTGAAATACTTGGAAGTGGATAAGGAATGCCTTCCCAGTACTCTTTAATTTTGAAGCCAAAGACTCAAGCATTGACAAAAAGCAAAAATGAATTGCATGCAAATTTAATTCAAGATTTTCTATGCTGTATGAACCACATCTTATATAAGAATTATGCCTTTTCATTTCACAGCCAGCCAGCAAATACGATCTGTGGGTTCCTAGTAAAGATCAGGGAATGGGACTAAAATGAGCTACCAAATGTCTTCATTTCGCAAAGTCCAGATGAGCACTTGCCTAGACCAGCACTGTGCCTTTGCTGTCATTTGAAGATAAACGTTATATATGTTAGAGTGTCAGGCCTGAAAGAGCTCACAGTTTATCAGGAGACATCAAACAGTTAAACCAATAAAATGATGCTGCCCTCTTAGAGACAGTCCCAACACTCGTGGGGTTTACAGCTTTTAGGAAGGTCAAACATAAAGCTGTGATCATCAAAAAATAACTGTTGATAAGGAAGTAAAGCAATTGACAACTCAAATCTACAGGCCGTAATGACTATATGAATTATTTTAAAATTTTTAAATGGTAGCAGTCCATGGGACTTCCTTCTACAAGCAGATGGGGAACCAAATCTTGAAAGGTGAATTACTTTTGTTTCTTCCTATAAAAACTGTCCAACAGAGGTGAATGGTAAGAGGCTACGGCAACAGACAGCGAAAGGTTTTTCTAATATCAGAATACAGCTCTTTAGGCCTGAATGTATTCTTCCAGCCCACATTGCTTGGGTCCCTCCTATGTGCTAAATTCTTTGCCACACAGTAGGGACATGCAGAAGAATCAGACACAACCCAGGTCCCAAGCAGTTCAGAGATCAAAGTAGAATACAGATACACGAAGACAGTACAGTGATACAATAACTTTAGGAGACAGGAGATGATGGTACTGGGAAACTCACAAGAGGGCGTGGCTAATTGTGTGGGAGGGAAAGCCAGAGGCATAGGTGCAGGGGAAAGAATCACAGAGGATAAGCAAACTCTAAGATTCTTGCCGCTAAGAGGGAAGCCAGTGGGCTGCTGAGATGGATCTACAGACCCCGGGGATAGCAGTGAGGTGGGCTCCCTTATCAAAAAGAAAAACAGATTGTGGGGTGGAAGGAGTCTCACTGTGATGTCAGCCAGGGGAAGGAGAGAGAACTGATAGAAGAAAGGTGTTGGTTTCCTGGGGACATGAGAAGGGGTCAGGGGTGGCTCTTAAGAGGGTACTATTCCTTCTAGGATTATTAAATAACAATATTTAACCTCTAGTTGTGTACATTAGTTGATTTATGGTATTCACTGAGACTGGGAATTTTTTTCTTTTTTTTTATTATTTTGAAGGTAGTAAAATATAACAGAACAAGACAGAACAAAGCCAATTGAGACAATGCAATGAAATTGGTACAGAACTTCACAGTGGGTTACCAGGATAACAGTAATAGGTACCATCGTATATATCATTATCTTCACAATAGTTGTCCTTTCAATCAGGTATAACAAGATCAAACCAAATACAGAACATTATAGAACTTAACAAAACAGAATATTGAATAGAGCAATACAATTAATCAGAACAAAGCAAAACATTGATAACAATATTTGCTTTCAAAGAGATGGTAGAAGGAAATCTCCCATATTTGCTATATTGCATATGGTCAGCCTCCCAAGAGATGCTCAGACCTCTGGCTCCCATTTGCTAATGGGAGTGGAGGGGGAAATGGGATGTTTGATTCTTAGCCCGAGTTCTAGTAGGCTCACAGCTGCTTACCAGGGAGGTGAGTGGGTTGCTTTCTTTCCCAGTGCCCTAAGTTCCAGCAAGGCAGGATCTCGGGAGATGCTGGCTGGTTCTCCCCCTGGGGCTTCTGCTGCTTGCTTGAGCCACGGCTGCCTACCAGGGAGGCCAGCAAGTTGCTTTCTTTCTCAGCGCCCTAAGTTCCAACATGGTGGGAATTATTTCTTGATGTCTTAATCAAAGCCTCATCTTTCTTGTAAAGTTGTTTTGTTGACATATATAAAAGGTTAGAAAAGGAATCCATAAATGCTTTTGTCCTTTTGAGATTCCCAAATGAATCAAATGTTCATACTCTGTTATGAACTTGCTGTTTTAGAGTCCTTTTTCTGCTATCATATATTAGACCTGACTAAGTCTAAAGCCAGGGAATTTAAATCTCCATGTGGTCATTTATTAGCTACATACACTTTGCCAAGTCACCAAACCCAACAGGAACAGGGGTTCAATTATGCTGTAGAGACACATTTCAAGGATCTGAATATTGGATCTTTCATTCTCTGTGACTTTGAGTAATGGATTTAACCTGGTTCTGCCTCCTCTTTTACCCATACAACGGGGATACTGATGTCTACATGTAGCTTTTCAGTGAGGTCTAAATGGGATAAATGTGTTGAATATACTACAAAGGTTCTCTGTATGATGGTAAGTTCTTGGTAAATGTTAGTTAAAGCCAATTAACTAATCCACCAGTGCCTAAGGCTCAGAAAGAGTCCGTGAGGGACTGCATTGAAACCACTTGGTCCCATGTCTAACACAGAGCAAATACTCAGTAAATTAAGAGCTGTTGTGTTGTCATCATCCTCTTCCCCATAAGCTTTGTGTTTCCTAGCTGTTTCACAGAGTGATGTTCCAGAGAAAGTATTAATTTCACTGAGCCCAACTCTGTGTGTGCCTAGATGCTAGCAGGAATGTTCAACCTATGGCCCTCAGGCCCCTGGCCCTCTTTTTAAAACTGTTATATTAACAAATCTTAAAAAGAAACTTTCATTACTTACATATATTAACCGTATTATATATTTTATATGCTGCCCCAAGGTAATTCATCTTCACTCAAAGAGGTCTAGGCAAGCCATAATAAGTTTGAACTCTCTTGACACCATCCAGAAAGGTGTGGATTTTTCCTGCCCTTAAGGAGCATATAGTCTAATTAGGGAGATGGAACCCACTGGAAAAGGAACTAATGATGCACAGAGCAGTCTGTGGTAAATTCCAAGTGCTACAGATACAGGCTCATCAGCAAGATCTCACTGAAGCTGCAGAAAGTCTGGGGACAAGAGTTGCCTTGAACTGGGCTTTTAAGAGAAGGGGTGAAAAAAAATAATAATGCACAACTGCATTACTGCCAGATCATATGCAGAAGTATTCTTGACTGGGGGCCAGGGGAAGTGTCCATCCCTTCTGTTCAGCACTTTATAGTTCCTTCTCCCCAGCCTGACTTCCCCACCCTAGCAGGCCTCCTACTAGGCGAGGAACTGCAGGCATGGACCCCAGATTCTCATATGCCCCCAAAGTCTTGGGCTTATATCAGCTTTCTTAAGAATTCTGTACTGTGGTCTGTTTATTTTGATGGCAGCAGGAAAGCAGATGTGCAAATTGTCAGTTGGGAGAGAATACCAGTGTCTCCTTTTGGAAGCACCCTTTATCTAATTCCTTGCCCCCTCACTAGGTTTGGCATAGTTAGAGAGGGACTGTTTCCTCCTTTCCCTCATGAAAAGGCAGAGAGGCCAAAACTCTCCCCACTAGTCAACAAGCCAGGCACCCCCCCTTCTCTTTGCTTTTTTATAGTGTGGCAAGAGGGGGCTGTGGGAGCAATGGCTGGGGGTGGCTGAACCAGTTCAGCTGCCTTTTGCCAAGTCCCCAGAGATGTCTGTCTTCAACCATTGATGCTGTCTTTAAATCTAGGGAGACTTGAAGCCTCTTTGCCTCAGCTTTGTACGCCGGTTGCCAAGGTTGGGTTAGCAGGAATGTTCCATCGTACAGCCTACGATACACAGTAAAACAGTGCCTGGCATTGGGCAGGAGTTTTCTAAGTGGCAGCCAAGGAGAGGCCTGCTACATTCTTTTCCTCTTTGCTTTACCTCCAAGGTGGCTAAGAACATTTGCTTGTCCCCACATTGCCAGATAAACACAGTCCTCAACCTGCGGTCCTGTCTGCCTTGTGTCCTTATACTACCCAGAGCCTGGACACATTCATCCCTCAGAGGCTTTCTGAGGCCTGCTCTGCAGAGCACCATGCAGCCACCACCAGGACCACCTTTTCTGAGCTCTGTGTCAAGGTGCATAGTTTGTTTAAGTATAGAGAAAAGGAAAGAAGTGGCTGTGATCACCAAAGCCCCAACTTTTCACCTACCAGGAGCTTAGAGTTGGTGCAACAAACGAAGAATTTTGAACAGAAATCCAGTGTGCTTGGTCCAGATGAATGGTGCCGTGGGCCGAGCTATGAGCTCAGAGCAGGAAGAAAGCATTAGTTTAAAGGATCTGCCATATCTAAGTGGCTTTGCAGCCTGTTGGGAGTGTGCACAATCATTCACTCGTTCTCTCCAGCCAGCAAAGATGTTTGTGTCCCCATTATGTATGAGGCACTCTTGTAGGTCCTGAAGGTACAGTGGTGAGCGAAGCAGGTAACCCCTCTGCCCTTTGAGTGTACATTCTAGCGACTGAAGGCCTCCTTCTCAGTGCACACTCATATTGGAGGACCTCCCGGGATGTTCTCCCACCATCTTGCAGCTGATCGCTCTACTGGATCACACAGACAATCAAGATACTGTGCTGGCTCCCCATCCATGCAAGGGTGGGGGCTGTGGCAGTATGAGCAGGGCCACCTCCTTCTCTACCATCTTCCCTCTGCCCAAAGCAAGATCTCAGGTATCATCCACCATCCATTCTCCCTTTCTGAGGAGTGATGGGAAAGGTAGATGGAGGAGCCTGAGAGGAGTGATGGATGGAGGCACTGTAAAAGTCAATTTGCCTGATACAGAGAAGCGAAAGCCTTACTTAAAGGACAAGCCATGCTAAGTCATCCATCCTCCTCCCCTAGGGGCTGAGCTGAATGTCTCATGCCCCCAGATGGTCAGATTAACAAGATGCTAGAAGATTTCCAACTTAGCCTCAAAAATGTTATCACCAGCTCCCAAATCAGACAAGCTGGTGGGTTGGTTTTGTTTTGGGGGTGCACATCATTGTATTTAGCATATAACATTGATGAGGGGTAGAAGCATAGAGTTTATATTGAAAATTTATCCAACACTAGGCAGGCAGTAAAAATAAGCATCTTTGTGTTTTCAGAACAGAAGCCTTGATACTATGTCAAAGACAACAAAGCTGAATTTTCACAAATTATGAAGCTTGCTCATTTTATAAATTAGCTTACTTCTGGCTTCTGTGTAGGTGGCCAGCTTCCCCAGTATTTTAAAACGATGATACAGTTTGTAAAAACTTAATGTACAAACATTTAACATTTTTTAGATGCTCAGACTATTAGAATAAAACTATTAAGTCAGAAATGCCTGGATTCAAATTCTATTTCTAACATACCACAAAGTATATTATTCCCTGCATTGACTGGTTCTTCTGTTCTTCATACCAGATATTCCAAAATTGCTAGCTTGCTTCCTTCCTCCAAGAAATGCAGGATGTGCCTTGGATATAACATTTATTCCTTCATTTCTTCATGCAAGACATTTTCATTGAATATCTTCTATGTGCCAAGCACTGTGCAAAATATCAAAGGTGTTTTGTGAATATACTCATTCCTGATGATGATGATGAGATCACCTTAGAACAATAATTCCATTTTGTCTGAGTGGTGCCTATAATCCCAGCAATCTGGAAGGCTGAAATGGGAGGATCAGATGTTCAAAGTCATCCTAGGCAATTTAGCCACTTAGACCCTATCTAAAAACAAAAGTTCAGAAGAGATGAGGACATAGTTCACTGTAGAAGCCCTAGGTTCAATAATCCCACTGTAATAGTCTAAGCCCTTATGAAGCTTGCATTCTAGTGGAAGAGTAAAGTCAACAAGTAGCTAAAAGAATTAAGCAATTTTAGGTTGAGGTGGGTGTTCTGAATCTATGATGGTAGGAATGCTGAAAAACCCTCTCTAAAGTGGTAATTTTGAAAGAAAAACCAACAAAGAAAATTCCAGTAATATGAAGAACTGGAAAAGAACAATGTTCTATGAAAGAGGACTAGCACATGCAACAGCCTCAAAGACGGTACGAGCTTATGTGTTTAGCACCTGAAAAATAATTAGTTAGGCAAGAAAGGTAGAAATCTTTTTTTTTAATTTTTTAATTGTATTTTAAAAGGGAGTAAAATTAAACACGACAAAACAGAACAGAATCGGACATAAGAAAGCATAAATTTCAAAGCGAGACAACCAGAGATCTTCACTATCTGTCATATTGTCTCTTGTTTCCTTCCAAATGGTTGTCCTTATCTTTGCATATGGGGAGCTCATACTAAATAACATAGTCAATTTTTTCACAAGATGTGTAGTTCACTGGCTTCCACTTGCTAGGCAGGGGAGAGGGGGAGGGGACACACAGGATGGGGGAAGGGACGACATGAGATGTCTGATTCTCAGCCCAAACGCAGGCAGGATCACAGTTGCCCCCCAGAGACAGGAAGAGTTCCTTGTTCTCCCGGCACCCCAAGTCAACCACACAGTGCAGGTCCCAATGCGCCAGAGTCTCTCTCATTCAGGCTGCCGAAAGTCTGCCACACTCTTAGCCACCCCCCAGAGAGGGGAGGAGTTCCTTGTTCTCCCAGCACCCTGAGTCAAATGCACAGCAGATCCCTATGCGCCAGGGTCTCTCTCCTTTGGGCCGCCAAAAGTCTGCCACACTTTCAGCTGCCCCCAGAGAGAGGAGGAGTTCCTTGTTTTCCTGGCACCCCGAGTCAACCACACTGTGCAGGTCCCGATGCACCAGGGTCTCTCCCCTGCAGGCCCCCTAAAGTCCGCCATACTCACCTGCTATTTTTTTCTGATGAATTGACCATTCCATTTCCAAAGTTCTGAAATAGTCAATAGACCACAGAAAGAATTCTCTTTAGGCTCCTGTTTGAAACCAGCAGCTACAGTGATCTGCTGGCCTTGCTTCAGGGCCATGGAAGGTAGAAATCTTAACACACAACTCCTTAGAAGCCATGTGTTTTACTTTCCTAAGGCTACATCACAAAGTACCACAAAGTAAGTGGCTTCAAAGAAGCTATTCTGAAGGCCAGATATCTGATATCTAGGGGTCAGTAGGACCCTGGCTAGTCTGTAACCTCTGCAGAGCAATCCTCACCTTTGTTTCCTTAGCTTCTCATGGGTTGTTGGCAACCTTTGGCATTTCTTGGCTTGCACAAATTTAACTTGAGTCTCTCCTTTTGTTATCACAGTGCATGCTCTCTGTGTATCCAACTTCACATTGCCATCTTCTTATAAAGACCAGTCATACAACCAGGCATGGTGGTGCACACATGCAATCCCACCACTCGGGAGGCTTGAGGCAGGAGGATCACTGTGAGTTGTGAGCCCAGGAAAGCCTGGGCTACAAAGTGAGTTCAAGCCCAGCCTGAACTGCACAGTGAGACCCTGTTTCAAAGGGGCAAAAAACAAAAAACAGTCATAATGAATTAGACACCCACCTTATTCCAGTATGACTTCCTCTTAATTACATGCACAGCAATCATCTTTCCAAATAAGGTCACATTTCAAGGTACTAAGGGCTAGAACTTCAAACTGTGGCTTTTAGTGGGACACATTCAGCCCACAACACCATGGTAAGGTGTTTACATTACATGCAAGTCCTGGATGTGATGTGTGTCCTAAAGGCTGCCGTGTGAATGGGCTTGGAATGGCGAGGATGGAAACCAGTGGGTGAAAGACTCTGAAACTGGTACAGGAAAGGGGGTGATGACAGACTGAGGCAGCAGCAGTAGACTTGGGAGAAGTGGATGGAGTTCATGGATTGGGTGGGGTGAAGAGAAGAAGGAACCTGGCTGATATTGTGTCTTTTTCCTTTAATCATGAGGGAATAGTGATATCACTTACTTTGTTGGGTAAAACCTGGAGAGGATCAAATTTGGGGTCAGGAGTGGTGGGATGAAGAAGGAATAAGAAAAGGCAGTGATGAAAATTAGGAATATTTGCCCAATACAACAATATTGCTCTTATCAGAAACATAATAATTTTTTAAAATTTCTTTGTTGAAACTCCCAGTTCCTGGTGCAAATACAAACATCCCTGGGAGAGGAAATGAAGTCACCAGAGCACCTTCCCCAAAGCAGCCATTGCCTGGTAGATAAGAACAAACTAGTATTTGGGACATCAGAGAATGTGCTCAGGACAGACAGAAAAAGTAAGTCCATGGCACAAGGCACTGGCATCATGATTTTTCCTTAAACTGACTGTGAGTGAGAGCTGAATTTATTTAACTCAGTGTCAAGGCAGGACAAGTTGCCCAAACTGCCATTATAATGGGGTTAGAGAGTGACAAGTCCCCTCCACAAATAGCAGCTGGAAGTGAGAAACGGGGAGCTTGAGGGAGATGAGGGATGCCAAGAGGAGCACATAACTGAAAAGCAGGCATGGAGTCATAATCTAGGCTAAAAGCCGAGGTATTTTCAGAGCACTTCCCTGAATTGAGGCCACTGTCACCATGGCTTTCCCTTGACTTGACTATTTTCAATACCCCATCGTCTTGATATGGCTCTTGATAATGGCTTCTTGATAATGGTATCTTGGTATTCTTGATAATGGCTTCCCAAGCCCCAGCTCCTACCAGAGCTGGGTGGTCATCTCAGTATTCCCTTCAGCCTGTATCTTCATGGCCCTTTTTCTCTTGAATTTCTGTCAGTCCGGCTGAATTTGGGATGGTAATCATCAAGGGGTGACATTCTGGCTTTGGTGACTGGCTTTGGGGAGCTCCCTTGTCTCCCCCACAGCTTTTGGTGTTGCTCATACATGCACTTTGCCAAAAAACATGCTCCCCTCCAGCCTCAAGGCACGTTGTTCTGAACAGGATACTGCCACCCAAGAGTGTATCAGAGCAGTTGCTCATGTCCGAAGGGGTCCCCAGCTCTGTTGTATTATTTGCTGGGTGACTGTGAAGGAAGAGGTGGCCCACAATCTGGACAGACCATCTTGGAGCCTGGTGCCTGGACCATTTGTCCAACACATTGAGAAGGGAAAGTTTCCTAACCAATAATGCTTTTGATTGTGTTTTTGCTTTTTGCTTTTTGTGTGTAGAGTCTGGTAGTAAATTAGAATAAGAAGACAAGAGTCGGTGATAAGCAGAGAGACCAAGGATGTTCCCGTGAACAAGCAAAGAGAGGTGAATTGGTGGTTGGGGCCATAAAATGAATTTCAAGATTTCATTCTATCAGGCAGTGAGTCTTCATGTGCCCAGGGTGGGCTGTGACTACCTGAACTTCTGCATTCTCTTTCCCAGCTCACCTCCCTTGGGGCTGACAACCAACACATGTTTTCTGACGGAGGCCAGGTATTCAGCAGCAATGTGAAGAGCCAAACTTATCTGTTTAATTTAGATGTTGACCCTATTTTTAACACCCAATTGCCAGGGTCAGCCCTCAAAAAGCTGCCCTGAAATGCAGTTGCGGAATGGGACAAAGAGTTTCCTGTCTCCTCCATATTTGCTTTCTGAGCTACTTATAGCAGCAAGTCTGCAGTCCAAGTAGCCAAAGCCCCCCCCACACACACACAATGACTTTTCTGTCACTAGAAGTCTGAACACCTCAATTCTAGTCCCAGCTTGGCCATGAATTGATTCTCCAGGTACCTGGAAAACAGGTTTCTTCATCTGTATAATGAGTTGGTTGTGGCATAATTTTTTTTTAAATAGCACTCACATACTAGGAGTCTTTCTTACTACTAAGCTCAAGTGCTATATATATTGCAAGGGATTGGGCTCCCCAGTGTTCCAGTGAAGCCTGCAGCATTTCCTGACTTTATTACGTTTCTTTGATGAAGATCTTCATTTCTTAGTTGATTTCTTTTCTCCCATTCTGAAATGAGCAAGAGGTGATTATCAAAAGGGGGGCTCACTAACCCCAATGAGCTCATCCTTCCATTTTTAATTCACTTCAACCAAATAGATAGCACAGAAGGAGTGAGAGAATCCTGCTGTAGCTGCCTGTGTAAATTTGATGTCAACCATTCTAGTCTTCAATGTGAGTGATTAGAAATCCGTGTTGTGCCTTCATCCTGTTAACAGATTAAAAATGGGAGAATTAGGAGGCAACCAGTCACTGTGTGTGTGCCTCTGCTTACTCAGCCTCTTAGTGAGTTCCCACTTGCCTAGCATGGGCTAGGGTTTCCTGAGCTCCTGTATCCTCCATATCAACTCAGCTCCCTTGGGGCTAGTCAACACCATCTATTGGGCACCTACTGCATACTACAAAAGCTATTTTTTTTAACTGTTAATAAAACTGATGATGAACAGACTCTCAGGTTAAATGACCTACTTTAGGGTCCACAAACTCCATTTATTGGGTACTTATTATATACTCCAAAAGCTATCTTTTACCATATTAAAAGAAACTGGTGAAAAAACAAGCCCGTAAGTGGAATGATCTACCCTGAACCTCAATGTTGAATGTGAGCTGAGATGCTAACCGAGCCCTGTCTGACTCTAAAATATGGCAGAAACTCCACGGTTTCCCTCTCCCTCCTAAATCATTTCAGCTTCCACACTTTCACACCTCCACTTCCCACCCAACTTCTTCATGTCTCTGTGACTCCACTTCCTTTTATTCCTTAATCCTCTGCGGTCTGATCTCTACTCTGAGATCACCAAGCCTTCTTTGCTGCAGCTGACACTGGGTTACTGGCTTTCCTGCTGTGCCCTCATGTACGCTGACACAGGGCACCCTCTTGGCCTTTCTTACGCTGCATGTGTCTATTTCACTGGTAGCTTTTTCTCCATCCTGACCCCTAAATATTGCTATCAATATTATCAATATGTCTTGAGAGCTCACCTTTAGCCTCCTTGATTTGTCTCATGCACTCAAATTTTGATAAGACCCAAATCTACCTGTTTAGTCATACGTGTATCCAATTGCCTGCTGGACATTTCTGTCTGAATGTTTCATAGGCATCTGCAACTCAGCAAATCCAGTTGTCTTTCCCATAGAACTCTTTGTAGTTCCCCTAAAACTGGAGCTAGTAAACCTGGATTCATTCAAACCATTCTTCCTTTGTTTTACATCTAATCCATTCCCCATCCTTCCTTCTAACATTTTTTTCTCAGACATATGCCAAATTCATCCTCTTCTTTCTATATATCTGTCACTACTCTACACCAGGGCTTCATATCTCCATTATTGTATATTACAATGCTTCTTAAGGTCTCTGTGCCTTTAGAGCTCACTCCCCTTTGGATCTACCTTCATATGACCCTAAAGTAAGCTTTGTTCCTGGAGCTCTTCAGTGGCTCCCCATTGTCAACAAAATAGCACACCGTCACCCCGGAAAACAGTGTCCTCTGTGACCTGGGCCATGCATGTTGCCAATCTTGTTGCTCCTAACTCTACCTTTAGCAGCACACCACAGCTTCTGATTCATGAACTAGAACCTGTTTCTTGACTGTGCCTTTATCTTATCCCTTTTTTTTAAACTGTCTTGACTGCCCTTCACCCTTTCCTTTCCAGAAACTCCAAATCTATAGATCAACTCCTGTAGCCACCCACATACAAACACACACACACATGACCAAGGCATTGCTTTAGGTATTGTTTCTTGATCTGTCTTAAAATATTTTACTTAGATTTCTGTCTTTCTGCTAACACTACTGCGTAACTTTGTTTATGCATCTATTATCTCATTCATTCAGCTGTAGTGCTTCATCCAATGCCTGACACTAAATAAATGCTTAGAGGAGAAATGAGTACAAGTTTAGGGAAGATTTTCCTTTCCCCCTCTCCTCCTCTATCCTCTTTTGTCTCATTGTAATTAACCAAAATACTTAAGAAATTATGTCTTCAGAGTCATCCTAGAGATTAGGAGTTTTTAAAGAACCTGGGTTCAGGACAATAAGCCACCTACGTTGAAGGCTATGTGTGTAACACTTCTGG
>PVJX010026587.1:0-25690 GCA_004027295.1 Dolichotis patagonum
TGCAGGTCCCGAGGCGCCAGGGTCTCTCCCCTGCAGGCCCCCTAAAGTCCGCCATACTCACCTGCTATTTCTTTCTGATGAATTGACCATTCCATTTCCAAAGTTCTGAAATGGCCAACAGACCACAGAAAGAATTCTCTTTAGGCTCCTGTTTGAAACCAGCAGCTACAGCGATCTGCTGGCCTTGCTTCAGGGCCACGCGTAGTCAACTTCTAATATTCTTGATCTGTCACTAGTTCTTAGGGTTTTTTTGTGGGGGGGGGGGCTGGAGGGCTATTGTTGGTCTTCTAGAGAAGTAACGAAAACCATGGGAACTATCTAGAAAATTTACACTTCCAACTTTGCCTCCAGTGTGGGTGTGTGGACTGCCCAGTACATCATGACCCAGATTAAGAACTCCTCTTTGACGTTTTTGGAATAATAGCTTTGTGCAAAATACAAGTTTAAATTAAACTGGAACTTTGATGGCTGTGTTTTGGGCTCAGCTATTTTAAAGTGGTACTCCAATTAATTTTTTTTTATTAGTTTTAAATATACTGGGTTCTCTTCTTTCGGGGTTAATTATGAGGTACAGGGAAAGTCTGCATGAGCCCATGGCACTTTCTGCCCAGGATCCAGTGACTTTCCCTTCATAAATAGTCGAGGAACAAATCCTCTGCTTGCAGCCTAGGAAATAGACCTTCAACTTGAACTCTCCAGTTTTAAATAGATTGGAAAGTTTTTAAAAAAAATCTCCTGTGGTAATTTTTTTGTTTTCAAATGCTGGTAGAAATGAGTCTGAAATGTCTTCTGCTAGCAAGCTGCTACAATTTATAATTTCGAATTACATGACTTTTTTGAAATTTTATTTTAGGTTTTACTCTGCAGAAATCAGTTTAGCACTGAATTATCTTCATGAGCGAGGGATAATTTATAGAGATTTGAAATTGGACAATGTATTACTGGATTCAGAGGGGCATATTAAACTCACTGACTATGGCATGTGTAAGGTGAGGAAATTTTTTATATTGTTACTATTTTTAATAAAAAATAAAACAGTTCATAATCAAATAATAAGAGAATTACAATAGTTATTGTACTGTGTATTGTTACCTTCAAAATAGTTACCCAGAGTATAAAACGTAAGCCAAAAGGATTCTTGGAAAAATGAAACTGATAATATAACACAAATCTAGCCAGATGTGATGGCATATGCCTATTATCTTAGCACTCCAGAGTCTGAGGCAAGAGGATAGCCCATGAATTCAAGTCCAGCCTAAGCCACATAGTGAGCTTAAGCCCTGCCTGGACTACATAGACCTGTCTCAGAGAAACAGATAAGCAAGCAAAAAACAAACCCCCACAAATCTTTCTTTTCAACAAACTAAGATAAACTGATAGTGCACATGATACTAATTAGCAAATTAGCATATATATTTTGTAATTAAAAATATATTGATATTTGTAATTTGGGGAAGAATTTGAACTTCTCCCTGTTTCCTCTTTACTTCCTACTTTGTTCTTTGTGTTTCTCATATAAGAGAAACCATTTGATATTTGAGCTTGTATCTTAACTTATTTCACTTAACATTATGTTCTCAAATGCATCCATTTACCTGCAAACACTTCAAGTTTTTCTTTCTAGGAGTGTAATATGCTGTTGCGTATAAATACCACATTTGCCTTATGTGTTTTACATATGCAGTTTCCATGAGCTACCTGGTATAGATTGTGTTGCTACAAATAAGTGTCTGTATGTACATCTATAATACGGTGATTTTAACCCTTGGGAAGATACGTAAAGAGGGATAGCTGGATCAAGCGGAATTTCTATTTTTAGCTTTTTGTGCAGTATCCATAGTGACTTCCATAGTGGTTGTACGAGTTTCCATTCTCTCTAATTATTAAAAAGGTCTAGACATCTCATAAAACTATCTTGGTAAAATATTAGTTCCATTTATAAAACTGAGGAAATGATTGCTACCTTTTTAGGACACTTATTGTAATTCTAGAAAGACAAATGTACTTCTGTCCCTATCTTCTGATTATATGTGCTGTGATAAGAGTTACTTTTTAATTATTAATAACTTTTTATCTTGGAAGTTGTAAAGAAAACTAGAAATATAGTCATACTACCATAGCATAACATTTGGGTTTCACCATCTAATTTTTTCCATTTAGTAATGAGTCTTAAATAATGCATGTAACATTTTCCCTGAAAGTCTGACTTTATATTCAAATTTTAAAAAATCTCTGACATAAAGTACACAAAATAAGAATTTTAGTTATTCTTACACCATATTTTTATTATGTTTTGGTTTTTTTAAAATATTATTTCCTTTAAGGTCTGATCTTTTTTGACAAAATGCTTTTGTACTTACTAGAGCAATTGGTACACAATTATATTCTTAATTCTGAGATTTTTGATTTTTTTTATTTTATTTTATTTTATTTATTTATTTATTTATTTATTTATTTATTTATTTATTTTTGGTACTGGGAATCGAACTCACGACCTCGTGCTTGCCTGACCTTGTGTTTGCCAGGCAGGCGCTTAAGCTACTGAGCTAAATCCCTGGCCCCACAATTACATTCTTCACTGTGTGTAAATGTGTAAATTGCATGCCCCACTCAACTGAAGGAAGTATCATCAGAGACCAGAGATTTCAAAATAAATGTTAATATTATACAAGACAGTCTAATATGGACGATTTAACTTTATTTTCTGCTCAACATAAATTAGAAATAAGCTTTCCACTTAACCTAATTTTTTTTTTTTGGTACTGGGGATCGAACCCACGACCACACGCTTACAAGGCAGGCACTTATGCCACTGAGCTAAATTCCCGAATTTTTTTTTTCAACCAAGGATCAAACTCATGACCTTGCCCTTGCCAAGCAGGCACTTGTGCTGCTAAGCTAAAGCCCTGGCCCACTTACCTGATTTTGTTTTATGTGTAAAACTTAAATCCACTTAAATTATTTTATTATGTAAATTCTTAATCATAAATAATTAGGAAGTTTAGAGAGTGTAAACACCATGTTGCTTTACTTATATTTGTTACACTTTTTGTTTTCTTTTTTCCCTCAGATTTTTAGTCTCTCATTTAAAATATAAAACAGCAATGATAGTGGAAGCCTATCATTCTCAAGAGAAAAATAAAACAACAAAAAATACGAAGAATGTTAATTTTATTACAAAATCTACACATGAAAACAATAAGAACTTCTTTTGCCTGTCAGATACTGGTTTTAAAATTTGTCATGATAGTGTATGACAAGGCATCATCAATAACATAAAACAATTTACATTGTATTGATAATTGTTTAGTAGATTCACAAAGGTTTAACGAAGTAGCCATTCTCGTAATATTGATATGTATGTAATAAATATTACAACCTTTGTGGTTGGCCATAACCCAGTGGTAGTTCACATGCTCAGCATGCACAAGGCCTGGGATTCAATCCCCAGGACCAGTTTGATGGGAGATGTAGCAGAAATCTTAAAGATGGGTACACCCCGGTAGCATGCACAGGGTCTGGGTTCAAACCCTGTTCAAAAAAAAAGCAAGGGAAGGGGAGGATGTGAAAGGGTGGGGTGGGGGAGGGGAGGGGAAAGGAGAGGGATAGGAAGAGAAGGGAAAGGAAGAGGAAAATAAATCATACTCTTTTATCTAGTAATTTCTAACTCTTATTGTAGTAAACATTTAGTCTATAAGGAGACATACATGATCAAAATTTAAGTAATATATAAGTGTATCATAAGTTTACATAAGTATTACAAAATCATCCCAGAAGATGGCTACCAAAATCCTTAGCAACATAAAATGTTTATAATTAACATTCAGTAAAGTTTTAAAGTATAGAATTGTTTTTTCTACCATGTGACATTACATATTGATTGTATTTACTTTTCCTTTTTTGTTTTTTGAGACAAGGTCTTAGTTCAGGCTGGCCTTGAACTCTATATAGTCCAGGCTGACAAACTTACAATGGTCCTCCTGCCTCAGTCTCTTCAGTGCTGGGATTACAGGCATGCACCATCATGCTCAGCCTTCCATTTTTAAGTTATTAGAATAGCATTGTATTGCTTAATAAAAACATAATTATTACAAAAATGAATTAAGGCAGGATGGCTTTCTTTCCTTGTTCTTACCATCTTCCTTCCTTTGTCTATTTTACTTCTATTAAAAAATAATACTGACTCATTAGACACACTTATTCTTTGCAAGTATCCTCAGCCAAGTTAGTATATGGCCAGTATTCTGTGTAGACTTAAAAAGAATATATAGCTTGGTGTGGTGGTGCACGCCTGTAATCCCAGCACTTGGGAGGTTGAGGCGGGAGGATCATTGTGAATTCAAGACCAGCCTGGGTTACAAAGGAACTCAAGGTCCATCTGAACTGCATAGTGAGACCCTGTCTCAAAAAGACAAAAAAAAAATTAAATTAAATTTAAAAAATAAATTTTTAAAATCTCTGTTTTATATGCAAGGAATTTTTCTTTCATTTCCGTCCTCTTCTCTTCATATGTACTTATAGAATACATTTTCTACATGTATGTATATTATGTGTATTTAGCTGTACTTTTTGTGCATATTTTCTCTGCTTTTGGTCTGGGTGAACTATAACTTTCTGATACAGAAATGTTAAAACTTCATGTTTGGAGATTGTGAAATTTCTCCAGTTTTACTCCGTGTTTTGAGGCAGTCACTAAATATATACAAGTTTGTGTATGCTGTAACTTCTTAGTGATCATTGTTTATTATTATGCAGTTTTTCTACTTACATTTATTGATGTACAGTATTTTAACTTAATTTTCACCATCCTATAGCTGTTTAAAATACAAAACTAAAAGAACTTGTACCTTACAAAAAATAAACAGAAGGAAAGCATTTTAATGTCAGCACTGTGTTAGGAGGTGGCATTTAAAATGCTTTTCTTCATGAAATATGACTCATTTCACTCATAATTTAAATTTTTATGTTAAGTTTTACCTTGAATATGAAATTTTAAATGCAGTTTGTATCCTAATTGAACTTTTTAGCAACATTTATTGAAAGCAAGTTTTCTTTTACCTACCTACCTAGTGGCCGTCTATGATTTTAATAAATAATTTTTATTAAAATAAAATAAAATAAAAACAATAAGTAAAATTTTAAAACATTTTATTAAATCATAGACGGCCACTAAGTAGGTAGGTAAAAGAAGTGCAGTTGTCATAGTGATGTCTTTAAGCTTAATGTATTACCTACTTTTGGAGAATTTATGTGGTAGATAAAATACAAAAGGTAACTGTAAAAACAGAATTTGAGATCTTTTTCTTTCTTTTTTTTTAATAAAAGGAGGGATTACGGCCAGGAGATACGACCAGCACTTTCTGTGGTACTCCTAATTACATTGCTCCTGAAATTTTAAGAGGAGAAGATTATGGTAATAAATACATAGGTGACATTTTAGCTATATTGTTAACTGGATGGTTAAATGTGGTATCAGTTGCATTTTACTACAGTACTTTAATACTGATCTTATCAATATACATTTTCTTGTTCCTGTTAAAGATCCCATATGAAGACTCCCTAGGTCTGAAATCAAAGACCTTGTCTTTAGAGTACAAATTTGAATAATAGTTTATTTGTGACACTGAAGAATGATAGGCACTGTTATAAGTAGTTTATATTATATTCTATTAACTAAGTTAGTCTTCTCAACAATCCCCCAGATTCCCATCTTACAAAGAGAACTGACATGCAGAGAGTTTAAATACTATACCAAAGCTCATAATCGCTATAAAGTGGCAGGGTAGGGATTTGAACCACCAACTACAAGACTCCAGGGTCACGCAACTCGAGTCTTGCACCTCTGAAAGATTGTTCAGATTTCCTAGGCTGTTTCCTCCAGTAATCTGAAAGATAGTAGAAATGTTGGCTGCTCGTCAGGAACTGAAAAAATATCTTAAGAGAGCATTTGACCCTTTGGGTTTTAGCCCTTTGATTTCAGCAGTGGTAATGGAGAATGTCGTACCTCGGACAGCTCTACACAATCTCAATCCAGTGTCCTTAATTTAGGAGGCTATAATCAGCTAGCAAAAGAAGTTTCAGACCAAAAGTGCTTATTCTCAAATACAATATACTTATGTTCTTAAAAGAAAATACTAAGATTCTGGGCATGAATTTGAAATCTTCAGTATGTTTGGGGAAAAAAAAGTTTAAGTTTTATCTCCCATAATTTTATATTCTGATATTCTTTTAGGTTCCTTCTCTTGCTGGTAAGTGAATTACGTCTATAATTTTCAGCACCTTCTATGATAGTTATAGTACATGGAGAATTTACTTTCTCGTATTTAATTTTTCATTATGTGGTAAAATGATTCTGTAATTATTGACTTCCAAGCATGCTGAGTGGATAATTTACTACTTTAAACTTTCTTTCTAAAGGTTTCAGTGTTGACTGGTGGGCCCTTGGAGTACTAATGTTTGAGATGATGGCAGGAAGGTCTCCATTTGATATTGTTGGGAGCTCTGATAACCCTGATCAAAACACAGAGGATTATCTCTTTCAAGGTAATTTATAGTATTTTTACAGAGATTCTCTTAATTTATTCTACAGCATAAATGAGGGTGAGTCAAAATATTACTTTGAATAAGGAAAATAATCTCAACAGTATGAACCTAACTTACTGTGTGAGATTTTGAGTTTGTCTTTTATTATGTGATACTGGGAATTGAACCAAAGGCCTTGCATATACTATGCAGGTGCTATACCACTGAGCTACATTCTCAGCCTGATTCTTTTTCTAGTGCATCATTTCCTCCCCCATTAACTGTTACCTTCCTATACTCAAAGTTATAAAAAGAGATTCCTTTAGATTATGTTTCATAAAGCGATAATGGAGGGGGAAATGCCAAGGCTAGAGACAGGATCCCCAAGGCTGAGCGCGTAAGTTCAGGAACACAGGGAAAAGTAATTGTTAAGATAAGAGGGATGGGGGTGCACACAATGTAGAAAGCCAAAAATTGAATGGAACAGAAATGAGCAAATAAGCACCTCTAAAGCATAATCTGAAAGAAGTGTGAAGACTCTCATAAAATCCTGCATTTAATAATTAAAGCCATC
The DNA here is from genome assembly GCA_004027295.1 of Dolichotis patagonum. Lineage (NCBI taxonomy): Eukaryota > Metazoa > Chordata > Mammalia > Rodentia > Caviidae > Dolichotis > Dolichotis patagonum. Next base: position 7,097 of record PVJX010026587.1, read on the forward strand.
GCAAGATAAAAGTAGACATTTCATATGATAGAGAATCCAGTGGACCTTGGAGTATGTGAAAAAACATCTTCATTAGCAGTTGGGAGCCTGCACATTAAAATACTAATGAACTACCATTTTATACATTTGGCAAAACTTTAAAGTGTGATAAACAGTGCTGGTGAAGGTATGGAGCACCTGGAACTCTCATAGATTGCTGTTAAGAGTGAAAATTGACACAATAGCTTTGGAGAGTAATTTGGCATTGTCTAGTAAAGTTAAATGTTATATCTAAGCATCTTGCAAATATTAATTCCTTTAACCCTCATAACAACCCTTCAAAGTAGGTATTATTTTTATTCCTGTTTTACAGATGAGGACACTGAGGCATGATAATGTAGTTAAACAATAAAACATGCATGTAAGCCTAGCAGAGTGGTGCACACCTATAACCCTAGCACTCTTGAGAGGCTGAGGGCAAGAGAAGATCCACCCAGACAGCTTAGTGACATCCTGTCTAAAAATTTCAAAAGCATTGAGAATGTACCTTAGTGGTGATGCGCCTCTGGGTTCCTTCCCCGAACCCCTATTCTACGCTCATGAATTAGAATCACAGTATTCAGATTAGAGGTTTATCTGTCGGAAGAAGGGCTATGAGATGGGGAAGTATGTGCAGTGTTTTAATTGTGTATGTTCAGTAAATTCCTGACTTAAGAACACTTGTGTTGCTAACTTTCACAGTGTACTATATAAGATTCACAGGTGTATTGTGTAAGACTCACTGTCGGGTTACAAACAAACCCGAATCACGAACATTCTTCTGGAATGGGACCCATTTGTAAGTTCAGGACTTACTGTAATGTCTTATTTTATCTGCTGGAATGCCTTAAACATATGAGCAAAAATTTAAAGATTAAAGACATGTACAAGTTAAACATAATACCATCATCTTTATCTTTCTAGTTATTTTGGAAAAACAGATTCGCATTCCACGTTCTCTTTCTGTAAAAGCTGCAAGTGTCCTGAAGAATTTTCTTAACAAGGTATAAATTATGTATAAAAATCTTTTGTGGTGTATCTCTGTCTGTGTAAATTAAACTGCTAAGTAGAAGCTCAGGCAAGCTAAAATTCCAAACTAGCAGTGTAACTTGTTCAGCTAGATCTAGAGATTGTCACTTAATGAAAGAATAATTCACAACAACCCCACAACAATAATTCACTCTCTTGAGATAAGTGGTCCTTCCCAGATTGACAATATGATTTGCCCCCAGTTATGTTGCATATGTTTTTAATGTAAATGATAGCTATACCGTATTCTCAATGAAGGACAAATTGAATCTCTGCACTTTTAACTCTTATTTTTCCATTTGTCTCTGTGTTGTTATCCGTAGAGTCAGTTCATCACTATATACTTTTTAAGCTATTAAGCTGTGGGAAGTAGTATTCTCTACAAATTGTTATACCAAAAACCATGTATGGTGGTAACTCGGTTCATGAACTTAATTTCTTATAAGATTTTTGAAAAGATGGCTACATTTGTGTTTTTATGGGAAAATGGCTACAGTTGTGTTTGTCACCTGATGTAGTTTGTGAACAAAAACAAAATTTTGCATAACACTTCTGTTTATGAACCAAATTGTTTGCAAACAAAAGCATTCATGAACCAAGGTACCACAATACATAGGTAAAATTTAGAAGAAATGCAATGCTGTCATAAATCTGAACATTGCTCAAATGTTAGTTGTAGTTGGTAGGCTAGAAGAGTTTTAGGACCTTAAGATTGTGATATTGGCAATGATAAATTCCATGTTTAATAATTTGCAGGATAGAAAGTAATGTGTGAATTTACCTTTTAAGGTAAATTAAGATGATGAATTTTAATAAAAGAGATCAAAGCTTTTTATATATTTTTCTGAATAGTGACAGACTTACTGCAAAAGTAAAGGTGAAGAGTGAGGGAGAAACTGGCTCTACAGGGGGAGCTTGGGTGAGGTGAGAAAAACCAAGGTAAATGTACACCCTGAAGGACACAGGGAAGGATGCAGTGGGGAGAGTCATGAGAGTGAACTCTTCTTGGTGTTCATGTCCTTTTGTGCTGTCCAGAACTTGAAACCTGTGAGAACTCTACATGCAGGTCCCGAGTGGTGGTGCTGGGACCCCACACCTCTCAGGCTGATGGCAGGCCTGAAGCATGTTATTGAAGACTACAAGCTGTCACAAGAAATCCACATGCAGGGCTTTGGGAACTGTTCTATACATGTGTTCCAGGATCTTATAATTACCAGGTCACACCTACTACCCCAGCCAGCTTTGCTATGCCCTAATCTCTTTTTTCATTTCTCGTGAGAGACAGGTATCCACAAAATTCTCTGTGGGGCACTGAGGGAGTGGAGGTGTCTTCTTCAAGCTGGAAGAAGCTGTAGATTGTACCTACTGGAGATTATGGGCTCTCCAACTTCCTTAGAGTACTGTAGCTCACTGGCTGGGTTGAAGAAAGAAACGCCTGCCAGAAAACAGTCAGAAAAGAGTTAATGACCATTGAACTGGCTGTTTGATAGGAATAAGAAACTTCACTATTAGTTCAAATATGAAGAGCAGGTCAGATTTCTGTGCTTCCTGTAGTGGCAGTGGAGTCTTGCTTTCTGAAGATAAATCTCAAGTGTTCCAGAAGCTCATAGGAGTAGCTTTTTCCTTTTGAGTGATCTTGTTCTTCAGACAGTTCAAGTAGGACTGGTTTTATTCTAGAAAGATGAATCCACTTATCTATCTTTGTCACCTTTATTGCAGTAGGTGTGTCATAGATCACTGAGAAGGGACCCTTCCATTTTGGCTTTAATTGTTCAGCAGGTGGCCCCTCTCTCCATGTTTTTGTGATCACTTGGTGTTAAGGACAGACAGTAGGTGATTCCCCCTAGGCCAAGAGCTGGCAGGACTCTGTTCTCATACATTTGGCTTGCCTGTTGTACTTGACACAGGTTAATGTGCTATGTGGGTAAAGTCTAGTTGCCACTGGTCCCCAGGTTATGACCCTCTCCTCTGTACAGGTTTTCAGGGAGACTGACAAGGCTTCAGAAAGCCATGTTTAAGAGCCTTGCCTGTGAGAGGCTGGAGACCTTTATATGTCTCTTCCTTGATTGGATACCACTTTCAATGGGGGGTCTTTTAATCTTACAACTACTGGCGTAGCTGAATTTGCCCGACTAGATATTCCATTATACTCTACGGCAGGATCTATATGTTGGCTACTTTGGTCGGGGAGGTCCGATGTAGTGTCATCCAGTAAAATCTGTTTTGCCCTTAGCTGGAATTTGAGAATTTTCCCCAATTTTACTAGTAAATCTCTTCCTAGCAAGGGAGTAGGATACTGTGGGATAGTTAGAAACACATGAATAAACATTTGGCCTTCAAAGTGACACATGAGAGGAAGAGTAAAGAATCTCTGACTAGGGATTCCCCTCAACCCCAACTATGTCTATAGACCTAGAGGAGAGTTTTTCAGAGAAGGAAATTAAACCAGAATGAGCCACTCCTGTATCAGTAAACAGTCAAATTGGCTCATTCATGATGTCCAGGATTACTCAGGGTTCCTTGGAGAAGAAAATGATATCCATGGTCAGGGTCATTGCAGATTCCCCTGGGCCGCTTCAGTAGTTAGAGCAGGAAATGGAGGTTCTGGCTGGGCTAGCCCTCTCTGGGAGGTGGACAGTCAGTCCTCCAGGACCGAGAGTCAGGCCCATCCGCTGCCTCACGGGTGGAACAGGGCCAAGGCAGAGGCGCGGTACAGTCTCATGCCATCGTCTTGCACTTGAACCTTGGTTGTCCTTGGGTTTTTCCCTTAGATTATTTGGGTGAGTTTAAAGCATTGCCAGTTGCGACAGCTGTGACTTTGGCCTTTTTCTTTTGTCTCTTTGGGTCCTGATTATAGAACACAGAAAAGGTCATGCTCAGCAGCTGGGCTATAGGTGTCTGTGGGCCCACCTGAAGTTTTTGTGGCTTGTATCTGGGGCTGATTTATAGATGAAATGATGTCCTACTAGTGCTTTTCAAAGCATATTGCTCATCTGCATAGTTCCTGGCCTCATGTAGGACTCTTTGTCTTTCATCTGGGCTATTGAAAGTGGCCAAGATAAATTGGACATCTTGCCATGGTAAATCAAAAGCAAGGGTTGAAGTTTGAGCCCCATTTATAAACCTATTGGGGTCCTCTGATGGTTGGCCTACTTGTTCTTTGTACTGCTATACATCTACAACTGAAAAAGGGACCTGCACTCAAGTATTCCCTTCTACCCCAGGACCGCTCTTAGGGATGTGATAAATTGTGAATTAAAATAGAAGAAGCAGCACCTTGGGTTCAACCTGTGGGCTGAACTCTGTGTGTGTGTGTGTGTGTGTGTGCGTGTGTGTGTGTGTGTGTGTGTGTGTGTGGTAAGGCTGTCTGAGGAGCATGGTGAGGGAGCTGTAGAACACAGGGTTTCCCTGGGGCACAAGGCTCTAAGGAGTTTCCGAGTCACCTGGAGGGGGGCCTGATTCACTGGCCTGGGGACAATGAGGAGGAAGTGAGAATGCCTCCTACTTTCATCACACAGATCAGAGACAAGTGAGGATCTCAGGACGGGCTCATGCAGGATATCTTTTTCCTCCTTGGGGCCACTCTACACACATAGTTCTTAAACATTGTGATAGAGTCACAAAAGTCTGGATATAAAGCATTTCATTCCCTGTTACGTGTTTTAAGCAGAAATGCTCTAACTGTAGAGTGGTCTCGGTTTTGCTGGTGTCTAGCTGTGCCCCCCAGAGCCTCATGCAGTCATAGGTGGGGCTTTTTCAAAGGTGGCTGGATCTAGAGGGTGTGATGCTGGGATTAAGGATGTGTGACTACTAAATTAGTCCCCTGATTGGATTGCCACCTACTTTAAGCCTGGTAGGCTAGATAGAATATGCTAGATAGAATATACAAGAGGCAGAAGGAAGTCTTGTGCCTGCCTTGGAGCCAGCCAGCTATGGACTGTGAACTCTGAGCCAAGTAAACTTTTCCTCCTTTAACTTTGGGTGTCGCGTATTTTTACATAACAACAAGAAATACAACTAAAATAGTCTCATAATTTAAAGTACCATCCCGTACCCATCTCGTCACTTCCCTTTTTGTACTGAAAAAAAAAAAACCATACTGTAATAATAAATAAGCTGTTACTGTTTTAGATTTGGGCTAAGAACAAATTTATGGTGAAATTCAGAGGTTTCCATATTTTGACTAACATGACCCTGTACCAGAGAAACAGCTGAATGCTACTCAGCTGATACTATTTTTCCTCCCATTTGTCTTTACGGGGAGTGGTAGCAATTCTGTTTCAGTGACACACGTGAAAAAGGAGCCATGAGCAATTCTTAGCTGTCACAACCTTCAGATAGCTCACTTCCTAGAAATAAAAGATGATTTTAGCTTTACAAATAAAGATACCATGTAATAGGCATGAAACACAGGCCAGGAAGGTAAATTATTTTAAAGCTTGCCATTCACCCAATCCTTGAGACATTTTTTTCCATCACAGGACCCAAAGGAGCGCTTGGGTTGTCATCCTCAAACAGGATTTGCTGATATTCAGGGGCATCCATTCTTTCGAAATGTTGACTGGGATATGGTATGTAAAGTTTGATTATTTTCTATATTAGGTTTTATTGTTGCCTCAGGCCAAATTTTGTTATCTTGTAAATGTTGAAATAGAGCATCACAGCTTAAATAACTGAAAGCTTTCTAAAATGTTTTTTTTTTTAAATTTGAAAATAATACAATTAAAATACTAATGTACTAGAGTAGGTATTAATATTTTTGAGGCCCATATTCAGATTCATAGATTATATCCCTCATTGTTAATACTGCATAAAACCATGCCTGGTGGAACATTTGAAAGCAAAAGAGAAAAATAGACTGGAAGCTTTCTAAGAATGCAAACTTGAGCTGTCATCCGGTATATCTTTTCAGATGGAACAAAAACAGGTGGTACCTCCCTTTAAACCAAATATTTCTGGAGAATTTGGTTTGGACAACTTTGATTCTCAGTTTACTAATGAACCTGTCCAGCTCACTCCAGATGATGAGTAAGTAATTGTGTCTTCTTTTTAAAGGTAAATTTGAAAACCCACTTTTTAGTAGCTACACAAAATTTTATTATCAGATTTTACTATAATTTATGTAATCAGTTCCTGGATATTTGAACCCTTTATGTATTGTTACAGAGTATAATGATAACTGTCACTATTTTTTACTTTACATGCATTATCCTAATTCTCACAGCAACCTTGTAAACTAGGTATTGTCATCTTCATTTTACAGATGAAGAAACCAAGGCTCAGAGAGGTTAAGCAAAGTTACACAGCTGTCAGGTGGCAGTCAGGATTCAAACCCAGATCTGACTGACTAAGGCCTGTGCTCTTTCCACTGTGCTTCTGCTTCCAGCTTTGATGATGAACATCTTTGAGTTTCTGAGTATTAGCTTAAAAGTTACATCAAGTTATCAAATCCAGCCAGCAATGATCTGAAATATTTTTGTACTTACATTGCATATTTTTAAAGTACAGTTTAGGATAATTTGTGAATCATTTATCATCTCAGATTCACTGTCTCTGATCTCATGGAGGTCTTTATTATTTGTCGGTCGTTTTAATTCTGATCACATTCTTCCCAGCAGCTGTTCCAAATAGTCAGAAGCCTCAGTCCTACCCCTGCCTCCATCTCTCTTAGTGGAGTAACCTGGCCTCGGTTTTGCTGTGAGGATTGAGACCTCAGGCTGTGTGAGCTTGCCTTCTTGGCCGTTGTCTCTAGACTACCTTGTATTTCAGGATTGCTATCTAACTCATCTCAACCTTTTTCTTGTCCTTGCTCTGAGAAGGCACTCCCTTTTTAGGAAACGGTGGCCCTCTTAATTTTCCTAGACTCATTTTTTTGTTTGTTCTGGCATTTCATTTTGTCATTTATTTTTTTTTATTTTATAAATTTTATTTTAACAGGGGGTAAAATTAAACACAACACAACAAAACAGAACAGGACATAAGAAAGCATAAATTTCAAAGCTAGACAACCAGAGATCTTCACTATCTGTCATATTGTCTCTTGTTTTCTTCCAAATGGTTGTCCTTATCTTTGCATGCTAGGAGCTCATACTAAATAACATAGTCAATCTTTTCCCAAGATGTGTAGCTCACTGGCTCCCACTTGCTAAGTAGAAGGGAGGGGGAGGGGGGACACAGGGCGGGGTACAGGACGACATCAGATGTCTGATTCTCAGCCCACACGCAGGCAGCATCACAGCCGCCCCCCAGAGAGGGGAGGAGTTTCTTGTTCTCCCAGCACCCCAAGTCAGCTGCACAGTGCAGGTCCCAACACACCAGGGTCTCTCTCTTTTGGGTTGCTGAAAGTCTGCCACACTCTCAGCTGCCCCCCAGAGAGGGGAGGAGATCCTTGTTTTCCTGGCACTCCGAGTCAACTGCACAGTGCAGGTCCCAAGGCCCCAGGGTCTCTCCCTTGCAGGCCCCCCAGAGTCCGCCACGCTCACCTGTTATTTCTTTCTGATGAATTGGCCATTCCATTTCCAAAGTTCTGAAATGGCCAAAAGACCACAGAAAGAATTCTCTTTAGGCTCCTGTTTGAAACCAGCAGCAACAAGCAATCTGCTGGCCTTGCTTCAGGGCCACTGTCATTTATTTTGTTGCTTCCCCATCTTTGATTTATTTTTTCTAGCTTCCTTACCTCTACTTCAAACATACTCAGATAGCCTGATGTTTTTCCCTAAGTTTTAGCCCCTATTTTTGTTTGTTTGTTTGTTTGTTTTTTGTTTTTATTTAGACAGATTCTGGCTATGTAGCCCAGGCTATCCTCAAACTTGGAATCCTCCTGCTTCAGCCCCTTGAGTGCTAGAAATACAGGCATGTACCACCATGCCCAGCTTAGCTCATGTTTGAACCCACCACATTTTCTCTCACTCGCTCTCTCTCTCTCGACTTTTTAAAATTTTTTTTTATTTTTTATTTTTTTAGTACCAGGGATTGAACTCACTACCTTGCGTTTGCCAGGCAGGTGCTTATGCTGCTGAGCTAAATCCCTGGTCCTCTCTTTAAGACTTTAACAAATATTTAAAAGGTGTTTACGGTAAAATAAATACAGTTATCCATATTAAACTTCTTTACAGAAGTCAGCATTGATCGTTTTGTACTTTTTTTCTTGAAAACATGTTTACTCATTACAGTTTAACCTTATCCTTCAGCTTTTGAAGGTCAAATTGACTTGTTAGTTTTTAAATTATAAAGCACTTTTTGATTAGTCCTCATCTTCCCTGATGTCTGCAAACCATTTGTCACTCATGCCTTGGTCTTTGGTAGAACTGCTCATCCTGACTCTCCTTCATCTGTGTGACCACTTAACTAACCTTTATTTTTTTCCCCTTTCTTCTTGAGACCGGGATACTCCATGGTTCTATTCATGACAGCTTTCTCTTTGCTGTATGCAATTTGTAGTTTGGAAATGTCAACCAGTCCTGCAGTATGAGCATGGGCTCGTTAAGTAACACCTGGCTAAATTGGCGAGTAGTCATTGAGTAAGCCTGTACTAAGTACTAGAATTTCACAGAGGATCAAAACAGTCCAGTCTCACAGAAAGATTGCTGTCTACTGCAAGAAACACACATACTAAATCATTATTCCTGATAGCATTCGATACTAAAAAGAACACTGGCCTTCATCAAAAGATAGGTGTTTGAATTCCGATGCCATCTCTTACCAAGCAGTAACTTGGGTTTGAATTGCATAACTTCCCCGAGCCTGTTTGTTCTGTCGTCACCTCTCAGGGTTCCTGTGGAGAGTAATGACCGGCGTTCTGGAGCATCCAGGCCTGCCCTGGTCCCTCTGAGCTGCACTTCCATCTGTTCAGCACCTCCCCTAATCTGTCAAACACCTTAATACATTTGAAAATCCGAAGTAAAACTAATGACCCTTTTTTCCTCTTTTTCTGTTGTTTCCAATTTGGTGTTACTTATTTCTACTCATTGTGTCACCGTGTATTCTTGTCATTTGGATTCAAATGTCAGTGGTTGCTGCCTCTTTTTCCTTAAGAGGTTACAGAACATCCGTGCTTGCCAAGTCTTAGTCTCTTTCTTTACTGCGTGATTTGCATCAGAACCTCTTTTCTCATCCTCTTGTCGTAACCCTAGTTCCAGTGCCATCAACATTATACCAAGAGGATTAATCAACTTCCTAATTGATCTCCTTCATTCCTTTACTATGCAGCCAGTTCTGTGGTCCTGATGAAATACCACTTTAATTTTTTAGTTCCTTTAATTGGAAACCTTCATTAGCAATTGCATTGCCTATCACGAAACATCACTCCTCTTGGCTACTAGCAATTAAAAGTCCCACAATCTGCTCCAGCCTAACTCTGTAGTGTATCTTTCACTATAACAAACGGTATACTGATTAATCTGTTACTTACCTTCCCTGTTAGTATCATTCTTCCTTTGCCTATCCCTGCTTGTTCCTGTATTCCTCCATCTTTTGACCTGTTTGCTCACAGCCACCTCAAATGCAACCAGATCTTTGATGGATTGAGGCAGAACTCTTTAGTATAAACATTATTGGCTTCTTTAGCCATTACTTTCCTTCCAGCATCATTTACCATTTAACACTCTTTCATTACTATGCTCCAGTGCTAATAAATTACTTACATTTTTTCCAGACATATAACGGTCTTTCATTATACCATTCATTATACCATTCATTCAGTGTTTGTGGAGTAAACACTACCTTCCTTGATTTCTCCAACTGGAACTCACCTTCCTTTTAGAATTGTGTTTAAGTAGGACTTTGCTCATCATGTATGAATCACCAGACACTGTTCTCATTTATGGCTTCCCAGTATATGAATTACCTACCTTCTTAAAGGAAGGCGTTCTAGCTCTGTAACTCTGTGCTCTGCAGTATGGTATGTACACCTAGGTATTAAGATGTTTGCTAGGAATTCTCTTACAGAACATTAAGCTAGAAGCCCAGTGTAGCAGAATGCTGCCTCTCCTCCTCTGTGCTCCATTACCTCCTTGTGATGTTTTCTCCTTATTCCAGGTCTCTCAGTGTCCTTGTTACTATTGCCTTTTCCCTTTGGCTAATTTCTTCTGGGGCTTCTCTTCACCATCTTCCATCTGGCTGTTGAGGTCACTACAGCATTGGATGCTAATCAGAACTGGATGTTCACCTTAATTAAGAATGTTGTTCAGGTCAAAAGCGAAGGTTAAGTGGAACTGTGATAATTTGTGCCGTGTTTATTCCCGGTCAGTTCTGAACTACCTTTTGGTTCTAAGTTTGCTTGTGGGATTATTGGTCTTTATTTTATTTTATTTTATCTTATCTTATCTTATTTTACTTTATTTTTCCATTACTTCTCTTGATTCTTCTAGGGAAAATATTTGGGGATTAATCTTAGAATTTGTAGATTTTTTTTCCAGAATGTATATGATTATTAGCTCTTTTTTTATTTTTAATATTATTTACCATTAAAGGTTGAAGAAATCTTGATTGTGATGAAAATAAATTTATTTTTCTTTCAACAGTGACATTGTGAGGAAGATTGATCAGTCTGAATTTGAAGGTTTTGAGTATATCAATCCTCTTTTGATGTCTGCAGAAGAATGTGTCTGAGCCTCATTTTTCAACTATGCATTCTGCTTATATTGCCATTTAATGCGTGAAAAAACTTGTTACCGCCCTAGATACAGTTAACCATTTCATATTTGCTATCTACAAAAAATTTCAATCTCGTCTATTATAGAGTAATAGAATCAAGTATTACATCTAAATTTAACTACAGAAAAGAAATTAAAATTAGCTGCCAGACAATCACGTTGAAATTCAATTACACTAGTTCTTCAGGGCCTACTGACGAGAAAGGAAGTCACCTGTTTGTTCAAAGGAAATACCACTGCTTTAAAAGAAAAAGGATCTGTTGCTTTAATGCACATGAGGAGAACGTTGTTAGCTTCCCGGGATTTTTATCACTTCCCAGGATTTTTATCACGCTGTGTTAAGTCATTTGAGGGTTTAATTTTGGAATAAAAGCTTACTTCAAAATATTTCTTTGGATAAGTATTGAATTTTTAAGGTAATGGTTATTAAATTGGTAATAAAAGACATTTCCTAGAGGATTTTCTCTCCCTCTGTTTTTCCCCATCCTCCCACCTCTGATATTGTCTCCTTATGTAGACCATATTAGCCTTGAACTAACTGTGTAGCCCAAGCTGTCCTTGGATTTACAATCTTCCTGCCTCAACCTTTTGAGTGCAGAGTAAGATTCTTTTTCAGTTAAAATGTAGACATGTTTTAGAATCAGAATCCAAATCATTAGCTATTTTGGAAAAACTGGCACAAATGATTTCTATTTTAGCATAGAGGGTTGCTTCTGATGTTGCCTTTTAGTGAAACCTTTGACTAGAATGTTAATATTTGTAGTCCAAAAGACTAAGAATGCAGTTAAATGAAAAATTACTCAGTATATATAAAGGGAAAAAAAAGCAACCTGAATTTTTTAAAGTAGATACAGGAAAGTACAGTAGCAGTACTTCTTTTTAAAAAGGTATATCAGCAGAGTGGTGGTGCAGGCCTATAATCTCAGCACTCAGGAGGCTGAGGCAGGAGCATCATCATGAGTTCAAGCCAGCCTGAACTACATAGTGAGACCTTGTCTCAAAAAGCAAAAAAACAACGAATAACCAAAAATGTATATCCTACAGTTGCTTTTTGTTATTGACAAATAAGGAGGAGGTATTGACTTGTTACCAAACTTGTAAACGTTCCATTTATTAAGTGAAGATACAATGTATAATTTTTCTTGTTATTTACTACACAGGAAAATAATTTGTCTCTTAAGTAGAATGTCTTAACTATGCTTGTTTCTGTCCAAACCATGTTACCTGTACTTTTGGGCCCCAGAGTCTCCCAGTGAAATCCAAAATAATAACAGTTAAGAATTAAGTGTGTAAAATGTACATATATTACAGTTCTATCTCCTTAATCGAGTTTTTATTTAGTAGGTAACACATGTAATAGTAGAATTTGTTTCATTTCAGGGGAACAGTTCTTCAGACTATTTTTATTAAAATTGTTAATTAGCAGTTTATTTAAGGAAGTTCCAGATGTAGCATTCCTCTGTTTAATCCCATTTTTGAGCAAAGGACTTGTAGCCATGATCGTCTAAAGAAGTTATAGTTGTATAGGCTTAGCAAAATTTAATTTTAGGGAAGCTATCTAGTTTTAAATTTAGAAAGATGTAAAATTTGTACACATTTAATAAATTATCTTTTTATTTTATTTTTTGATGCTCCATTTCATTAGAAATGTAACTTTTCCAAAGCATGTAGTCATACATTATATGAAAACCTCAAAGGAAAATGTTTATATACCTTCACATGTTTATTTCAGAGGTATATATATTTCTTTTAATGCCTGGAACTTGTTTTAAACCAAAAAAAAAAATCAGTATTCACATCATAAACTTACAGAGAGTTATGGCTTGTCAGAAAAATGTTTATGATTTTGCTTTTAAGTGATGCTATTTCTAGGGCATTTCACAATATGGGATAATCAAATAAGGAGTTCATTTAAAATGAATGTTATTGGGGCCATGTTAAAATTTTTTTGGCCTTTGGACCTGATTTTGAGAACCACTTTCTTCAAGTTACTCCTTTATCCTATGGTTAAATAGTAGAAAGTGTATTTGTGGTAAAATATTTTAAGACAAGATGAGCAGCAAGTTACAACCTCATCAACATTCTTGAACAAATTTTAAATGAATGACTTTGTTTATTAAATGAATAGTTTTCCTGCTCCCCCAATGAAATCTTAGTTGTCAACCAATATATATAAATGATGAGGTTTCTGTGATGAGGTTTTAACCATTATCCAGGATGGTCTTTTGTTTTTAAATTTTTTTAACTAATAAGATGTACTGTGTATATTTTATACAAAATTGCATTACAAATATGTTTTTAATTAATTTTTAATTGTATTCTATTTTTTTCAGTCTTAAGTGCCATGCCAGTTCTTTTTATGTTACATAGAAGTTCTCTCAAAATACTGGGGGAATAAGGCTGTGGATGATGAGAATGGTTGATATTTTGGTGTTCTAGGAAATAATTTATTTTGCATAAGTATGTGGTCAAATCATTTTATGCATATGCAGCCTGGATTAAACATCAAGTATTATGCTTGTTCAGTGCCGGTACGTTTTTTACAAATTTGTGTTTTTATTTTTGTCATGTAGAATACTGCCTTGGTCATCATAATGTAATTGTATTTGTGCACCTTTTTTTTTTTTACACTAAAAATCTTTAATAAAACATTTACTATCCATTAAGGCTGGACTGTTTTTATATGTACCATGTCAAAAATTGGTATCAGAACAAAAATCTATCAAAATTTATTCAGGAAAGCCAGGCATGGTGTGGCACATGTTTGTGATCCCAGCACTAGGGATGCTGAAGTATGAGAATCACCTTGAGTCCAAGACTGACCTGGGTTCCATAGTGAGCTTAAAGCCAGCCGGTCCTACATTTTAAGTCTCTACACACACACAAAAAGGACAGCAGGCTGGAGGGGGGAATTAAAATTGTAGAGCTTAGAGTTTTTGCCATACTGTACTTGAAACATTCTGGTAGTGATGCTACTTATCAATTAAGATATTTTCTAATGTGTTTTTAACTGCCCTTCCATTGGAAAACAAATTAGTAAAAAAACTAGCATATTGTGGAGTGTTGTAACTAGTTTTAAAACTAAAGCAAATTAAACAGGTTTTTCCCATAATTTCTACAGCGATCTAAGTCTAGACCTCCTTTCTCAGTAAAAGCTAGTGTCTGTACAAACAAGCACATGTGTACTATCTCACACTTACTGATCCTCTTTGCCGTAGCTTGGTGTTTTCATTTGAAGGAGAATAACATCTTAAGTGGCTTTAATATTGTTTTTTTTTTTTTTTTTTTTTTTTGTCAAAGACTAAGTCTGTAGATTAAAAGCACTTCTGTGTTCTTTATTATTTTATCCTAATTTCAGGTTTTAAGATGGAGTTATAGACAGCATTAGTGAAGTACCATCTAGGCTATGCCCTGTAACACATCATAAATATAGTTGTGTCTTGTAAGTTAGTAAAAATCTCAAATGAATGCCAAAGAACCTGAAGCTTGAGGGAAATTTTGCACTAAAGCACTTAGTCACTGAGCAACCAATTTCTTGGTTTCTGGACAACACCTAGTAGTGAGTCATTTGGTGTAGCTGATGATCCTGCAGATTTACTCTCCTCTGCTCTAGGATTCAGGAGATCAGTTAAGATACCTAGACAGTCTGGGTAGTTTGTGTCCATAGTCTATTCTTCCACTGTTCTAATTTATGATGCGGCATGCTAAAAACAAAAACAAAAACATTCAAGATGGAGAACAAACATACTGAGAAAGATTTTCATCTTCACAACTAGTCCAGTGGCAAAAGTTATATAAATGCAGTAAAATACACATTGTGTGGTTAGGACAGATTATCAGTTTCACTAATCAAACTTGTGTGGTTCTTTCTAGTTAATCCATGCTAGACATTTTTCAGATTTACAGTAGATTCCAGTGTTTTCTGTGTTCGAGTATACAAGTATTAGTCTTAGGTCTCTCCTCCACACACACTGGAAGATTGCTGGCTTTTGTGCTGAGAAATACAAATGGTTTTCATAGCAGTGGGAGAGAAAACTGCTAGGTGCTTCTGCTTAGGTTATTTACAGTTGATATCTGGAATCTATAATTAAGATGAATCCAGCTCAGTGTGAGTGACTTGGTTGTGAGCTCTGGCGATGCAGTTCACTTTTAGGTAGCAAGCTGTGTCGTATTGGCCATTAGTATTTTATTTTTACTCCAATTACTGCTTTTTAAAATATTTTGATCGAAGAAACAAATTGGAAGTATCTGAAGAATTAAGTGGCTGTTCAGTGTGATCTTTTATAGGCTGTTTCAAAAGTTAAAGTGTAGGCCAGATGGATTCTCTACACCTGAGAGTTTGTTAGCTCAAGTTTGCATCAAGTTTTGCTGGTTAGAAACAAATTCTACTTATGTAAGAAAGACTACCAAAATCCTAGAAAACTTAGATTCTTTGTGTTTTCCATTAAAAAAAGTACTGGATACTTTCTAAAGGTAATGCCACATAGCTTGACTTAGAACTTACATGATAGGGCCAGGGATTTAACTCAGTGGCTTAAGCGCCTGCCTGGCAAGTGCGAGGTTGTGAGTTTGATCCCCAGTACCAAAAGAAAAAAAAGAACTTACATGATAGAAACACTGCAATGTGGGTGATTTGGTAACTCTTTATACTATTAACAAATTAGGAATAATAAAACAGTAAAGGTACTTAAATACTACAGAAATTTACTTGTCATTTTTTCTGGTCTATAGAAAATCTTTAAACTTTTTTCTAGACACCAGATTTTTATTTAAAATAAGCTTTTAAATTTAAGGAGCACAAAAGAACACATTTGTGAACAGCGTGATTCACGTTTACCCAGTTTAAATAAAACTTAAT
Source organism: Dolichotis patagonum (assembly GCA_004027295.1). Taxonomy (NCBI): domain Eukaryota; kingdom Metazoa; phylum Chordata; class Mammalia; order Rodentia; family Caviidae; genus Dolichotis; species Dolichotis patagonum. The sequence goes on from PVJX010026587.1 coordinate 22,655, forward strand.
TTTGAGCTGGGTTTGGTGACACACTTGTAACCTCAGCTTTCTGGAAGCTGAGGCAGGAGGATTGCAAGTTGAAGCCCAGCTTAGATGATTTAGTGATTTAGTGAGATCCTGGCTCAAAATTAAAACAAAAACAAAAAACCCTGTGGTGTGCTGGTGTTGCAGAAACCTAGTACTGAACCAAAGGGGTAACATCTGGCATCAAGGAGTTGGAAGGCAAACTATTACACCGGCAGGCTGGTGGGAAGACCAGTTCCAAATCAGTCCCAAATCAGTTTTGAGTTTTGGTTATATAGGGTTTGCAAGCAGGAAGTACAAAAGCTGGTAGTGAGTCAGTTATAGATTATGTCATACATTGTTAGGCAAATTGGGCAGATTTAGTTAGAGGGATTATCATAAGGTGGAAGAGTCCTGGAAGCTGGGGCGAGGAGGTGGATGAAATCGTCTATGTTCTTATCCTTGACTAGACTAGACAGTTCTTAGAACAGATTGGGAAAACAGGATAGTTTTAGGTAGGAAGATAGAAGCACTGTAGCTGGACGGTCAGGCTGACCTGGACCGGACCATCTACAGACAGCAGCTGGATGCGGTCAGTCAGAGCTGACTGGGCTTGTGGTCCAGCTGTGGGGCAGGCCAGATGAGCACATCTTGTCTTAGTATGACGGTGAACTGCTAGCTAGTTTGTACATTTTGAATTTTCTGTTACACTGCTAATTTCCTGTTACAGTAGAACTATATCTTAGTGTGAAGATCCTGGGTTCAGGCTGCAGTACAGGAAAACAGACTAATTTTCGGATAGAAAAATCTAAATCTGTGTGCCAAAGACGGTATTTTCCTAAATTATTCTAAATTTTAGATTTTATGTGTTTATAGAGAGCTTATGGGTGTATCCAGCATTATGCTAATTCTGTGAGAATTGAAAAACACTAGCTTAAATTTTTGAAATACATAAGGAATATAAGAAAAATTTGCTAAAGTATTTAAAAGTATATGTGTGTCATCCGTTTGTGCAGGAGATCTGTCCTGTGATTAGAATAGAAGTGTCCTCCATGTAGAGGGGTGTAAGGTTTGGAGGCACAGCAGACAGCAGGGAGCCTGGTTCTCCTAGGAGGGTGATTCTCTGCCTCACCACTGCCAGGGCTAGTCTTATGGTGGTGAAGATCAGAGTTACACCACCTTTACCCTTTGGAGACACAGGAGTATGTACTGTGGGCTGGTTTCCAAGAAGTTCCGCCATTTATCAGTGCTGATCCAGTGTGATTTTACAGAACTATTAAAAGTCATTGTCATTTGAATTTCTCTTCAGAAAGAGAATCCCTCTCTCTCTCTCTCTCTCTCTCTCTCTCTCTCTCTCTGTGTGTGTGTGTGTGTGTGTGTGTGTGTGTGTGTTACTGTAGATTGAAACTACGGCCTTCCCAGTGAGTTACATCTATGTTGCTAAATTGCTAAAATTGGGCTCGAAGTTTAGTCCTCCTGCCTTAGCCTCCCAGAGTGCTGGGATTAGAGAAGTGAGATACCACACCCAGTTGGCAAGACTTTTCATTATTGCTTGGTCCTCTAACCATTCTGAATATTTTAACCTCCATGTTAATTGAAAACAAATGAGGTCCTACTATGTGCCTGTCACTGAGCTCCATCAAGCAAGGATCTAATGTTGTGTGCTATCTGTGAAGAAAACTTCAGTTGAAAGCCAGGGCAGTCAGTTTGGAGGTACACCTATGATCCTGGCACTTAGGAGCCTGAGGCAGGAGGATTGCAGCAAGTTCAAGGCCAGCCTTAGCTACATAGTGAGTTCAAGATCAGCCTGAATTACAGAGTGAGAACCTCAAAAAAAAAAAAAAAACACCAAACAGTGTAAAACCAGGGATGATTTCACTCATGTAAACACACAGAGATTCAATTAAACAAAAATTCAAGAAATTGCCCTCATTCTTTAGTTGTGAACTTTCTATATCAAATATTGCATGGCAGGGGCTGGGGATTTAGCTCAGCAGCATAAGTGCCTGCCTGACAAGCATGAGGTCGTGAGTTCAAGTCCCAGCACAAAAAAAAAAATTGCATAGCATTAAGATAGTATTATTGAAGACAAGATGGTGGACTGGTAGGTAGCAGGAGAGAGACCCTCTCTGAGAGAAACAGCTCAAATGCCAGAATAAAACACCCTGGAGAGACCCAAACAGAGAGAGATGGGCTCTCACAACCCACGAAGAAACTAAAGTGCAAAATAAAAAACGCTCAAATATGAGGTCCTGGGGCTACTATTAGTGAAGATCACGGCGCCCTCCTCGAACCGCCTGAATTCCTGCCCGACCTGAACAAGCGATCCGCGCTGAAGCGAGTGGCTTGAGCCGCCAGAGCGCAGAGCTGAACAGCCCTGCGTGCAGCTCACTGGGACCAGCTCTGCACACGACCCACCCAGAGGCACCGTGAATTCCCACCATAGCCGCGCTGAAGTCGGAGGTAGGGGAACCCTGGAGTTCTCGGGGACGCAGTGAGTGATGGGAATAAGACCCTCCCACGGGAAAGGGGAAACCGACTGGACGACATGTTGGATTTGGGCAGGAGAGCCCTAACTCCATAAGGAAGTGGCTTCTGCTGGTTGCTCCCCTCGCCGAGCAGATTGGTGGAATCTGCTTGGACTAGGCCTCGCCCCTGGCAGGGACCTAGTTACTTCCCTGAGATCAGTGCACACTGACACAGTGAAGGCCTGCAAAGGTTGACTGGCCCGGAAGGGAGGAGCTAGCCCACACTGCCCGTGGGTGAACTCTAATCTCTGATAACCTATTGAAGAGGGTTAAAGCTCCTAGCCTGCACCCTCTAGAGGAGCCTTAACCAACAATAAAAGGGTCTGGGAATTACACTGTACACTTGTATGGAAGGAACCAAAAACATGACGAAAGGGAGAAATAAGAAAACACTCCCAGCCCCCAACCCTGAGAACATTGATCCAGGAGAGGCAAATACAAAAGAGACTGAGGGCAGCAAAAATGCAACATCAAACACAGCGTTAGCGGACATAAAGAGATATCTTCAGGACCT